>JAJOZX010000828.1:0-200000 GCA_023014485.1 Bathynomus jamesi | reverse complement strand
TTCACCTCTATCGCCAGCCAAAAGTTCACCCAAAGTTCGGCATAATAAGAAAATAAATTTTTTTTTAAGAAAATGTATATAAAAATCTATTCCAAAAACTCAACATCTTCATTAGCATACTTAGAACTCTAATTTAGCCAAAAATGAACGTTCTAGCTCAATTAATAACAGAGATACTATTGCGAGAATATTGCTGAACTTTGGAGGCGATTTCTGGGAATTTTAATTTTGGGGCTTAGATACCTTAAGACGCTGGACCCCTCATATATTAGTGGTGGACCGGATATCCGCATCATTTTTAACATCCGCATCCGCACTTCTGACTGCGGATATTGCCTCTAATAAATTATGCAATTTACACAATTAAATTAGCTTATAAAGTAGTTTATCGGGCCCAGTCATGCACATTTCATGTAAAGTATTAATTATTAATGAACAAACAAATATATAAACCTCAAAATATAAATACCTGGTAACAGGAAATTGAATGAAACTTGTTTCATTGAATTTTCTGTGGCTGAAACTCTTGAGAAAGATTATTTTTATTGTAATGAAAAGACTAATATTAATTTTAATTCTTATGCATTGCCTGCCATAATAGTAATATTAAGAAATCTGAAAAATTGTCATATATTCATAATTCTATATTATATTGATAGATTAGCTAAATATCCGCATCCGCGGATATTGAAATTAAAGATCCGCAGATGTTGAAAAACTGATATCTGGTCCACCACTAATATATATATATATATATATATATATATATATATATATATATATATAAGTAAATAAAAAAAAGTGAATTAATACATACAGCATTTGTTTTTTTTTTTCCGAGTCTCTTTGTGAGGAAAGTTTTGTTTTTGAAGTGCCCGCAAATATCCCCCCATTATCCCCCGCAGCCACAGTCGAGAGGACCAATCAGTGAGAAGTATACAGCGTGCCACATCCCCTACCCTGGAGTAACGGAAAATTCTTTCCCTCACACAGCTTGAGTCATCCCCCACCCAATACCCCCTTTTTGAGTCACTTCACCAACATGGAAATTAATGCATACCTGCAACTCTGTGGTATCTGTAATGCAACGAGAGAGGCGATGAGGTGCGATTTTTGTCAGCTACTTTTTGATTTTAAATGCCTAGAATGGGGAGATGAAAAAATCTCCCTTATAACGAACGCAAAGCAGTTTAATGGGATAAAATTTTCTGCGAGAACTGCTTGACCGAATTAAACTCTTTTACGGTATTTAAAGCAGAAAGAGACTACGAGAAGAGAATGAAAGAGGAAAGTGGAAACAAAGAACAGTGGAAAACGGAAGAAACGGAGAAAGGCGAAATAGAAAAATTCAAATACCGTCACAAAACGAGGCCGAAAACACACAGGCGACAAAGAGTGTAAAGACAACGCACAGCATAAGGGCAACGAAGGACACAAACACAACTAGCACAAATAAGACAAGACAAGAGGGCAGTCAAGAAAACGAAGTAAAACTGTCCCCCAATAAGGAGCAAAAAACAAAAGCCAAGAGTAAATATGGGGAAGGAATTATATGCAGGTATTATATAAAAGATAATTGCAGATTTAAAAGAGGACAATGTATATATGAACATCCTCCAATATGCAATTTCTTCTATAATAATGATCATTGTAAATTTGGAGACGGATGTAAATTCTACCACCCGGACATTTGCAGGACTTACTAAAATATGGAACCTGCAAATTCTGGAAAAAGTGCTACTATCAACATCTCCCGACGGACTCAACGAACAAAGGAAAAAGTTTAAATGACAATAGGAATAAAAATAACAATAGGAACAACAATAAGCGAACAAGAAAATTTTTTCAACATCGCGGACACGTTACGGATGCTAAATGTCATCCACATGCAGTTGACACAGCTGGAAACCCCCGAGCCAAATCGCTACCGGGCAAGAAGCTACCAATACAAGTAGGCGGAAACGGATCTCTTTCGGAGGATCATAGAACAACGAATCAAGCGATATCGGAGGAAAACGAACTTGAAATGCACAAGGGGCAACGAAAAACAGAGAACATAAAAATTGTCCTGGCTAATATTCAAGGAATAAGACCAAACCAATCACTCAATAAGGTTTCGTACCTGAAAGGATTTATGGACAAAACAAGGGCGGACATCGCATGCCTCACAGAAACTCCTCTTAAAGATTGCCAAGGAAATTGTGAAAACTGCGAACTTTGTATTGATAAGAAAGAGATAAATATAGAGGGCTTTAACTTACTAAGAGCGGATAGAACGACGAGACGGAAAGGTAGCTGTGCTATATATGTACAGGAAGGTCATATGACAGAGACGATAATAAGTAAATCAAACAGCTATGTGGAACTCCTAGCACTGAAAATAGAAAAACTAAACTTGATAGTAATAGTCATCTATAGACCTGCAAGCACCCCAACCGAAAAATTCTCGGAGGCCATTGATGACATCAGAAAGCTAATAAAGGCCATAAACCCTCCATCCCCCAATATAATGATCTGCGGAGACTTTAACTTCCCATTTATAAAATACAAAAAGGTAGATAGGAATATATATATTCACCAGGACAAGGGGGGCACAAGAGAAGACCAGAAGCAAGCAAAAATGTTGATGGCTCTCACAAATGAGTTTATGCTGACACAGGAGATAACAGAAAATACCAGAAAAAATAACTGCCTGGATCTGGTATTCATGAATAACACGAACTTGATTGCTGATATAAAAATAACCCCAACCATTATCTCAGACCACAACTTAATCGAGATATCAACAAATATGACGACAGCATTAAAAGACAATACACATATTGTGGAAAGAAGTAAATTCGGGGCCTTTAACTTAAACTCGAAGACTATAAATTGGGAAGCAATCAGATCGCACATGGCCCAAATAGAATGGAGAACAATTTTCGAGAATAAAATAACTGAAGAAATGCTAACAACCTTGGAAGAAAAAACGCTGAGAATTTTAGAAAAATATGCTCCGAAATCACAGCCAAAAGGAAAGAGGAGCTGGCTAGAGAAGCAAAAGAGAAGACTTTTCGGCAAAAGAAAGAGAGTGGAGGCGAAGTTAGGCAACTGCGGAGATAATGACAGGAAAGCAATAAAAGAAAAACTGGAGGGTATCGATAGGGAAATACAAGCCCTGATTAAGGACCATACAGAGAGGGAAGAGGAAAAGGCGGTAGAAGCAATAAAGGAAAATCCAAAATACTTCTATAGCTATGCAAAAAGGAAAACAAAAACGCGCGCCGCTATTGGGCCCTTAAGGACGGAAAAAATGAACTAACCGACGATCCAAAAGAAATATCTGATACATTGAGAGTTCAATATGAATCAATTTTCAGTACCCCAAAAATTGACAAAACGATACCTGCATAAATGCATTCTTTGAAGAGGAATTGCAAGGAGAGTATAAAACAGACTTTGATTTTACACCAGAAGATGTAGCGAGAGCTATAGGATAAATGAAACCACATTCAGCTGCAGGTCCGGACAATTGGAACGCATTATTGATTAAAAACTGTAAAAATGAAATAGCTATACCTTTATACTGGATATGGAGAAGATCCTAGACACTGGGGAAATACCGAGCATCTTGAAAAGAGCAAACATTGTCCCTATATATAAAGGAGGGGACAGATCTCAAGCAAAGAACTATAGACCAGTGTCATTGACGTCCCACCTCACAAAAGTATTTGAAAGAATAGTTAGAGAGAAAATTTATGATTTCCTGGAGACACGGGAAAGATTCAACGAAAATCAGCATGGATTCCGATCAGGTAGATCATGCCTATCACAACTAATAGAACACTACAACAATATCCTAGATGCATTGGAAGGCAATGACAACTACGATGTTATATACACAGATTTTGCTAAAGCTTTCGATAAATGTGACCATGGTGTAATAGCACATAAAATTAAATATATGGGAATAACAGGCAAATTGGGAAAATGGATCTACAACTTCCTTAGAGATCGTCTGCAGGTCGCCAAAATTCAAGGTATATCATCATCAGAAGCGGAAGTACGCAGCTCAGTACCACAAGGGACAGTACTGGTCCCACTCCTGTTCATTATCATGCTAACAGACATAGACAGCGGAGTAAACAGCAACAGTATAGTAACATCCTTTGCAGACGATACAAAGATCAGCAGAAAAATCAGCGATGTACAGAACGTGGAGGCCATGCAGAGGGACACGAACAAAATCTACAAATGGTCAGAAGACAACAACATGTCATTCAACGCCGAGAAACTTCAGCTCTTGAGATATGGTAGAAAAGAAGAACTTAAACAGACTGCATATTATGCTCCAGATAGACAGGAAATTCAGAGAAGCACGAAAGCGATCGATCTGTGGGTAATAATGACCGATGATGCGAAATTCGAAACGCAAAATCAGATAGCGATAAATAAAGCAAAAAGAGTCGCCGGACAGGTACTAAGAACGTTCAAGAGAAGGGACAGGACAGTAATGATTCCCCTGCTAAAAACACTGATTATACCAAAACTTGAATACTGCTCAGTTTTGACGTCCCCGTATAAAAGGAAGAAACTAATAAACTAGAAGAAACGCAAAGGCATTTCACAGCCAAGATTGATGGCTGCAAAGAACTCAATTCCTGGGAAAGACTACGTAAACTAAATCTGTACTCACTGGAAAGAAGAAGAAGAGAGGTACATCATAATCTACATACGGAAAATGATCGAAAAACTGGTACCAAACCTAAAACTAAACCCAATTACCATTCAAACAACACTGGAAAATAGGAAAGGCAGAATGTGTAGTGTTCCCAAATTAAAGGCCCGACAAGGGACCTCCTCAACCCTGAAGGAAAATAGCTTGGTTGTCAGGGGGCCAAGACTTTTGAACCAGCTTCCTAAGGACCTCAGAAACGTAACGGGGGTCAAAGTTGAAGTCTTCAAGAAAAGACTGGATGCCTGGCTCAGGACAGTACCAGATGAGCCGGGCGTGCCTGGCTATGTACGGTGGAGAGCGCAAGAAAGTAACTCGCTCCTCCACCAGGCCAGACCTAGAGGCGGAGCCACCAGCTTGACCTCCGTGTGAAGTGAGACCAACGCACGAAACAACATAAGGTTCATAAGGTATATATATATATATATATTTTTTTTTTTTTTTAGTTCAGGAAGAACCGATTCGCCTCTATTTAAAGGGCATATCTCAGCGGAAAAACAAAGAAAAAGTGAGAGGAAAGACAGAGGAAAAAGAAAGGGTGGAGGGGACAGTCGAAGTGGAAAAAGACCAAGGATGACAAGGACTGCAGGGTCGAGCCCCATCATCCTTGGGTGCTAGGGCCGGGAGGGCGCACGTGAAACCTCCAGGAACAAGCACGTACAAACGAGCACAAAGAGCACTCAAGAGCACGATATATATATATATATATATATATATATAGTAATGCTCACAAATACTCGTACAGAGAAATATTTCAGTTATATTCGTCCTTATCTTTTGTACCATGCATACGATAGGTATGAAAAGTTTATCGTTGGTTTGGGAAAAATTTAACACAAAAAAATTAGCTTAATTCCAACATTTGATGTAAAACATCAAAGAATTTGAGAAAAATAAAAAAAAATTAAAATGCGAAAGTTTTCATACATTTATTTACAAAATTATTTAATACTTTGTGTGTCCACTTTAGGTGTGAAGAATTAAAAAATTTTCCAGCAGTTGGCTACCTATTGATCAGAGACAGTTTGCAATTCAGAATTCTAGAATTTTCTCAGAATCTTCATGGAAGACGGGTGACTATACGAGCCATTAGTAAGCAATGGGTCGTCATGGTAAAGAGCTGTCTACAGATCTTAGGAGATCTGTTATTGCTGCACACGAGTCTAGAAAGAGTTATACGGAGATAGCAGAAAAACTTCGAATTTCATTTACGACGGTTGCTGCAGTTATAAAGAAATGGAAAGGCTGTCGAACAATCAAAACTCTACAAAGGTGTGCACGCCCTGCAAGGTTTCAGAACGTACAGCGAGATGGATTGAAAGAGTGGCTGCCGCGAATCCATGGGTGACTGCGGGTGGTATTTGCCAAACATTAAGACTGTCTAAGATCGCTGTCCATCCTTCTGCTGTACGCCGTACATCGAGAAAGAATGGTCTACGTGGGAGAGTTGCACGAAGAAAACCTTTGCTACGAAAAGTATGCAAAGAAACTCGTTTGAAGCACGCCAAGGATCATCAAAATGATGGATTTGCATTCTGGAAGAAAGTTCTCTGGCAGACGAGACTGAAATTGGATTATTCGGGAACAACGAGCAACGGTATATTTGGCGAAAATGAAATACTGTATTCGAGGAAAACGTCCTTCCTACAGTTAAGCATGATGGTGGTAGTTTGCTTCTTCGGGGATGCTTTAGTGCTTCTGGTCCAGGAAAGCTTGTCGTCATCAATGGAGTCTTGAATTCGAAGAAATATCAGGAAATTTTAGGAGAAAATGTATTGCCTTCAGTTCGGGAGTTGCGAATGAGTCGTAATTGAGTAATGCAACAAAATAATGATCCAAAACATAAAAGTAAGAGCACCATGAAATGGCTTTAACAAAAGAATTTCAAGTTTCTCGAGCGGCCCTGTCAAAGCCCAAATCTGAATTTAATAGAGAATTTATGGTTCATTTTGAAAAAAGTCTGTCCGCAAGAGAACCCTTTCGAATCTGATTGAATTGCAACAATTTTCTTTAGAAGAATGGGCTAAAGTTTCTACTGAGAGATGTCGAAAACTTGTAGAAAAATACCCAAAACGAATCATTGAAAGTCATTGAAGCAAAAGGTGAACACGCAAAGTATTTAATAATTTTGCAAATAAATGTACAAAAACTTTTGCATTTGAATTTCTTTTTATTTTCCTCAAATTCTTTGATGTTTTTATATGTTTTGAGTTAAACTACTTTTTTATTTGTTAAATTTTTCGAAACAAACGGTAGAATTTTCTTACCTATCGTATGCATGGTACAAAAGAGAGGGACGAATATAACGAATATTTCTCTGTACAAGTACTTATAAGTGCCACTGTATAGAGTGGCCACAAAGTCCCTTTGCAGTGACATTTTAGCTCATCTGTATGTTGACCTTGTTTTGCGTGCAAAGGGACTTTGTGGCCACCCTATATATGGTCGTTTTTCCGAAGGACTATTCCTGAGTGGAATTCTTTTTTGCTTCTTTGTTGTGGGTGTGTGTGTATTATTGTAACAACAAAATTTGTAATATTCTAATAGTTTATAAATAAATTTCTGAATATAAATAAATAAACTGGAATGAGACAAGAGGCAGATTTTGTACGGTCCCAGCTGCGGTGGGGCAAGGGGCCATGAAAACGAGGATGGAAAAAACCCTCAGAATACGAGGCCCAAAGCTTTTCAATGTACTACCAAAAGAAGTGAGGAATCTCCGGCACACCGACCTGAATAACTTCAAGAACCAACTGGACAAATTCCTGCGCAAAGTCCCTGATCAGCCATGCGTGGCTGGCTACGAGGGCAGGAGGAGATCAGACAGCAATTCCCTCCTTCATCAAATCCCGCAAATGAGGCGGGATGCTGCCGAGGGGTCGACCGTAGGTCGATCCTGAACCGTCGCGTCGTTCAAACTCGCCTAAAGTAACCTAAAGTAAATAACAAAGGTTTTGATAAGGTCGACGAAGAAAACTATTTCACCTTCACAAATGCAAACAGAACTAACTCGTGGTAATGGTCTCAAATTAGTGGGTGAACAGTTAATTCTCATGAAGTTAAGCATTTTTTCTTTAATCGTATAATTGATTTGTGGAATGAATTATTTGTGGAATGAATTGCCAGCCAACGTACTTCAAAGAAATTCGGTCGAATCCTTTCAAAAATGACTAGATGCTTATCTTTCCTTAAATTCCATTTATAACCATTTGTTAGCGCATAAAAGTATCGTAGAATTTTCATTCAGATTCCCTCGTCTTTGCTTTAAACTTTCACTCATCTTTAATTTTTTTTTTTTTCTTTTAACCTACCTTCTTAAACAGATAGCCTCGTAGCCGGTCTCTTGCTGGTGTCCTTTGCATTCCTTTGTGAATAAGAAGTAAATATTTTAACACTGACTTTAGTGACTTCACAGTGATTTACATTCAGTGTGATTTACATTTATCAGTGTGTTATGTATTTTAAATTGATTTAATATTCATGATTTTTATATTATTAGTTAAAACTACCAATGAAGTAATGTTTTATCTTTAGTTAATCTGAGAGCCCGGTAAAACCTAGAGCTTAAAATAAAATAAAATATAATAAATAGTCCAGTTGACAATTACTTATTTTATGTTAAAGTGTAGAAGTTGTAATATTTATTTTATAAACAGAATTATTCATTCATTGTTCATTCAAGATGAAAAGGTGGTTCAACATAAGGGCTTTCGGAAGTTGTTGGTACAGTCTAAATTTTGGGGAGTTCCATCAACCCGAGTAGGATTATAATGAACTCTCAAAGAAGGTATGTATGAAGAACTAAATTGAGAGATTTCATTTCTCTCTCCATTAATAACAAATAAAGTTCGTGAAAGAGTGTACTTAAAGCAAAGTAAGACAGTTCACTCATAATTCAACGAGAAAAACACTCGCTACTCGTATGTACTCGTATTATCGGTTGATAAGTAGGTGACGGCATCTATTGCAGGAAATGTCAATCAAATTCCATTTCAGTTTATTTTCATTAACCTAAGTGTAATTATATGCATACTATTTTTGTTAATCAAGAGCAACATACCAACAGCAACCTCAGTTTCGAGAGCAAATGCAAAACAAGCAAACTTGCCTTACCTCGGTAGGATTCGAACCGATGTCACTGAAGATTAGAGTTTTGCGAGCCGCCATGTTACTTACTCGGCCACGAGAATGAGAGTGTTTTGTATGTACAGTGCGGTCACGAAATTTCGAAACTACGATCGATCGAAATTCCGATCACGTGAAATTCAGCCAGATAGAGCGTGACTCTCGCTCCGCTTCGGCGCGACCAGCCATTTCAGTTTCGTTCTGAGCTTCAGAGTGTACACTTTCTCCCATTCATTCACAATGCCAATGAGAGAAGCGACAAGGCTCCCACTTCGGTTCAAAGAAGGGGAGAAAAAAAGAATACAAATCCCTGGAAGTGAAGATTTTACCATAAAAACTTTTTCTATCTGATACATCATTGTATTGTCAACAGTATTCCATAAATTTAGTCGGTATTCAAACATACAGTTCGCTACAGTATCGTAAACAGTATATACATAGTACAATTTACAAAGATATTTTATGTAAAATGATGGTTACGAATGTATTAGTGTATCTTATATTGACTAGGTATTAGGCTGCATTAGTTATTTAGGGCTTATTTTAGACTTTTTGAAGGTTGTTTATGAACTTGTTTATGACCGTACGTACATATTACGGTGACTGGATCCGGATCCGATAGTTACGAGGATCGAAATTCTCACGAGTTCTGGACAGCGCAAATTTAGTGACCGAACTGTATACTCTTTCGCATTCATTTTAGTATGTTTACTTTCCCCCAAGTCCGGTGGGGTTAGGGGCCCTGAGCCTAGGATACCTTAACCCCAGTCATTACGAGGTTAAGGTAAGGCCTACCAACTCTTTCCCCCCCCCCCCCCTAACGGGGGTTTGGCCAGCCTGCCGCAACTTCGTGGAATTGAATTGTACAAACAAATTGTCATCTTTGGGATTTGAACCAGCGACTCGAGAGTAACGAACCAACCCGACGAAGCGCTCTAACCACTAGGCCAGGGGTCCCCAACCCTGTGCCCGCCGACCCTTTTGCGTGTGCCCGCCACTGACTGATTACGATTGATAAGTTTTTATTTAAATTTTTAATAAAATGTTAAGTATGTTACATATTTTAAATATTTAGTTACTAAATATTTAAAATATGTAACATACTTAACATTTTATTAAATTTTAGTAGTTAATTACAGAAACAGATGCTCATTTATTTGAAAATAATTATTTCTTTATAAATAAAGTAAGTTATCGTTTTGATAATTTTTCTAAGATTCTTAGCTCATCCTTGTTTTTTTTTGTGTATTATGTTCATTATTTTACATAATAATGAACATAATACACAAAAAAAAACACTTAATTCCTAAGTCCAACTATAAATTTGTCTTGAAAAAGTAAATGGTGCCCACCGCACTACCGGTAGTCTTGAATGTGCTCTTCGGCACAAAAAGGTTGGGGACCTGCACTAGGCTATGAGACGCTTAACGAGTTATCTGAGTAAACATACCATACTAAACTATTTGGGTTGAATATTCCCTTGATCTGTAATATAACTATAGGGTGTGTGTGTGTGTAAGGTAACTCAAGTGAAGAGACAAATCCGATTTGAACTGATTTAAACTAGTTTCAACTTGTTTTTTAACTCGTAAAAACATTTTCAACACCTCTTATAAACCTTACTATGGAATATAGAGTTGTTATAAAATACGTGTAATAAATATTACTTGTCCATGTTCACTCGCGTTAATATAATTCAAATCGGATTTGTCTCTTCATTTGCGTTACTTTATACACACACTTGGTATTACACAAATAACTGTTTGAAGCGCTTTGACTCTTTATAGTAAATCTATCCATCCATGGTGTTCTGCCTATCAGGCAGGTCCAACTCGTGTGTCCCGCCAAAGTGTTCTATCCTGAGCTATCCTTTTCATCTCATGGTAGCTCCTGCCTGCCTTCAAATCATCGAGCATTGCTTTCCTTTTCCTTCCCCTCGGCCTTCTACCTTCATATCTACCCTCTATCACCTCCTTCAACAATCCTTCTCCTCTCAACACATGTCCGATCCATTTCTTGTCTTTATCTTATCACCTTAATGAGTCTTCTTTCCTCCCTCACCTGTTGTAGTACTTCCTCATTACTTTGGTGTACCCTCCAGCTTATCTTTAGCATTCTTCTCCAAATCCACATTTTAAAACTTTCCAGGAGTTTCTTTTCAGTTGCTTTCAGTGTCCATGTTTCTGCTCCATACAGTACCACACTCCATATCAAGCTTTTTACTAACTTTTTCTTCAGCTTCAAGTTGAGTTTACCTGTAAGTAGTCTTCTCTGTCTCTCAAAAGCTACCTTACCCATACCAATTCTAGATCTTACTTCCTTATTGCAATCTCCATTGTTGGTTAATAAACTTCCTAGATATTTAAACTGCTCAGCTTCTTCTAAGGTCCGATTTCTTATCGTTAGGTTCATTTGTGCTCCTTTCCTTCTTGCAATTTTCATTACCTTTGTCTTGGTCTCATTAATTCTCTCTCCGAATTTTTCCGCCGTTGTTGTCAAGCTATTGACCATTCTTTGTAGTCCTTCCTCAGTATTACAAACAAATGCCTTGTCATCTGCAAACCTTACAGATTTGACCAATTTACCTCCCACTCTGATTCCCTCTTCCAGATCTGAGAGTACTTCTATTATCATTGCTTCCGCATAGATGTTAAATAACACGGGGTACAGGGAGCATCCTTGCCTGACCCCTCTCCCAACCAATCCAGGCTCCGATTCTCCTCCCGCAACTCTAACATCTCTAACTCTAAGTTAATAGTAAATATACACTCACGGAAATTTACAGTGTACATGAAATAGTTTATGGAGCCCCTCTAAATGCCATCTGATTATGTAAATTCAAATATTTTAAAATCGCTGATTAATCAATGCAAAAAACTTCTTTTTTTCTACGTGAAGGTCAAAATATGAAAATAAAAACACACTAATCAAGAGTTTATTTCCACAACAGTTTCGATGCCCACTGCCATCCTCCTCGGGTGGATACAGAAAAACGAATGAACCAAAACAAGAGGGAAAAACAGTCCAGGGACCGACCGTTAAGAAATTCGCACCTAGGTTAGATCCCATTCTCCCGACACCGGAAGGGCATTTTCATTAAGTACATTCGCGCAAATTTAAAACTATCTTCCTGTTCTAAACATACAGATTTTATTATTTTTTATTTTTTTACATAATTATTACATTTATTATTAAATTTATTACATTTAATATTGCATAATTATTTATTACAGAAATTATAAATTTATTATTACATTGGTTATTACATTGTTGTTTATTATACAGCACTTATAAACCGAAAAACGAATGAAAAAGGCGATTAGGAAACAATCCAGAGACCATTGAGAAATTCGCACCTAGGTTAGATACCGTTCTCCCGACACCGGAAGGGCATTTTATTACAGGGTCCCGCTTATAAGTACATTCGCACAAATTAAAACTATCTTGTTCTGTACATACAGATTCTAATATTTTGACATAATTACTGCATTTGTTATTGCATTTACATTTTTTTAACATTTATTATTATTACCTTTACCCTAATTATTAAATTTATAATATTACCTTTATTATTACATCTGTTGCATTTATATTTATTTCCACATTTATTACTTCCATTATTACATTTACTAAAAGCGAGTAAGGAAACAATCCAGAGACCTTTAAGAAATTCACACTTAGGTTAGAACACGTTCCACCGACTCCGTAAGGGAATTTCTCAATGGTCTCTGGATTGTTTCCTTCTCGCCTTTTTCATTCGTTTTTCGGTTTATAAGTTCTGTATAATAAACAACAATGTAATAACCAATGTAATAATAAATTTATAATTTCTGTAATAAATAATAATGCAATATTAAATGTAATAAATTTAATAATAAATGTAATAATTATGTAAAAAAAAAAAAAGAATCTGTATGTTTAGAACAGGAAGATAGTTTAAAATTTGTGCTAATGTACTTATAAGCGGGTTCCTTTAATGAAAATGCCCTTCTGGTGTCGGGAGAATGGGATCTAACCTAGGTGCGAATTTCTTAACGGTCGGTCCCTGGACTATTTTTCCCTCTTGTTTTGGTTCATTCGTTTTTCTGTATCCACCCGAGGAGGATGCCAGTGGGCATCGAAACTGTTGTGAAAATAAACTCTGTCTATTAGAGTGGGTTTTTATTTTCATCCGCTGGTTAATCATTTTGATTTCGAAATTTCTTCCATGTGAAGATTTTCATTCTAATTGTTTAGGCTTGTGAAAAATATGAGGAAGCGCAAAGTTAATTTGTTAAAAGACCACGTTAGTGTGATCTCTTTAGGCAACATTTTAAAGCTCTTGAAGGGTTCATCATCATCACATATTCGTACCAACGTTCTAGAACGTTGCACAACGCACCACGACGTTCTAGGACGAACGTGCCACAGAGCTCAGTTCTGGGTCCACTTATTTTTATTATATACAGGGTGTCCTGGCTTAAATGGCAATAAAATACATGTTTTATTTTATTGCCATTTAAGCCCGGACACCCTGTATAAATTACCTTCTACGTTCATCTGATATGCTGAACTTCATAATGTTTCCAGATGATACAACTGTGGCTTTTTCTTGCAAATATGTTAATTCAGCAGAGAATATATTTAATTCAGAATTCATCAGTGTAATGAAATGGTTGACCACCAATAAACTCTTCCTAAATACCAGTAAAACAAATTTAATGATTTTTATTAATAAAAGAAATGTATATCTTGATGAACTTAATGTTAATGGAATCGCTATTATAAAGGAGTGTACTGTAACAAAATTTCTTGGTGTAATGTTAGATAAGAATTTGCAATGGAGTGATCATATAAATTATATCGCGAAAAAGATTTGAAGGAGCGTTGCTATACTGTTTAAACTTAGAAATGTAGCCCCTAAACAAGTTTTATTAACTCTAGTAGTATAGCCGAAAAAGGGGAGAGTGCAAGAATGTTGCAAGTGATTACGTAATGTTGCAAAGGGGTGGGGGTTGTTGCAAAGGGGGGGGGGTGGGGTGTTGCAAAAAAAGGGAAAAAAATTACCCCAAAGGGGGGATGCTGCAGGTGCAACAAGGAAAACTTGGAGGCGGCGTTCTCCCCCAAGAGAAAGAAGGAGGAGAGGTGTTCACCTGGCAGGAGCCAAGTGCATATTAAGACTTCAGCCGAGTAGGCGTTGTCTTATAGGCTCAGCCAGTTGGCTTAGAAGGCGTAAATGGCTTGAGTTGCCAGATAGCGCCATGTATTCAGTTTGTGCTATATATTTAATTCTAATCGAAGACAGTTGCCAGATACCACTTTTTAGCGATACCATTGTATACATTATTATACTCCTAATCAGCCAGTTGGCTTAGAAGGCGTAAATGGCTTGAGTTGCCAGATACCACTTTTTAGCGATACCATTGTATACATTATTATAGACTCCTAATCAGCCAGTTTGCTTAGAAGGCGTAAATGGCTTGAGTTGCCAGATACCACTTTTTAGCGATACCATTGTATACATTATTATATTTCTTAAAAGTTGGTTTAGAATACCGGTAGTAGGTTTAGAAGGTGTAACATGATATAATTAAGTAAAACAACATTGCATCATTCTGTTTATTATAAATATATAGAAAATAAATATACATTTCAATAATAATTGAGGAATATGCATATAATCATAACAGTACAGGAAATATATACACACAATTATGGAGATATATATAAAATAAATATACATTTCAATAATAATAGAAATATGCATATAATCATAACAGTACAGGGGAAATATCACGCAAAATATATAAATACATTTCAATAATAATAGAAATATGCATATAATCATAACAGTACAGTTGAAATATCACGCAAAATATATAAATACATTACAATAATAATAGAAATATGCATATAATCATAACAGTACAGTTGAAATATCACGCAAAATATATAAATACATTTCACTTTTTTTTCAAAATACTAAACTCGCACTTAATCGAGTTTACAATTACATCATTATTGCCCTGCATTACGCAGTATATGCGGCTTAATAATATTTCACCGCTTAAAGTATAGAGAAACCTGTATTCGATATGAAGGGCTTTCATATCGTTCAGTACTATTTTTCTTCCCACTTTACAACCGGTTGGTAAGTCATCTTTAAATACGTCTAGAATACAATCAAAAGCACGCACAAAGAGTTCATCGTTAGCTACATTATTAAACACAAGTTTATAAACACGCTTTTCCAATCGAGGGTTTATTTCTACCGACTCGAGCTTTTCAATCGTGAACTCACTCAACATAGCGGCAATTGAAATAATCTTCTAAATCGTTACGACAACTGCGCGTTATATAAAGAAATAGTTCTTCAGGGTGAACGGTGTAGGTGAGCTCAGCCTTGTACCGATCAATTGCTTTGTACCAAAGTTCATGGTATTTCAAAGAGTCTAAACTTTTTAAATAAACGTCCAGCACTAGACCATTCTCACCAGCCCTACACTCGGTAAACCCATCGAGCAGAGCGGTGTATGCGTATTCAAGTACTGTATCAAATAAAGCATATCCGTAACACGCGCGTCTAATATAGGTTTCAGCTTGCGGAATCCGACGATTTCAAACATTCTGTCGAGGATGAAACGGTTTCGCGTAGGAACAAGAGCGTTATTATCAGAAACATTCTTCCACATCAGCCGTATATCAATGCACGGCCGATCGTTATTTATACACAACGTACATACAACGGCGTATGAGGGTGCGTCACTAATCTGCTCTCTTCTTGTACCTACGTTAGCAGGTATTTTATAACGATCTTCACTCCACTTCTCAACTATCACGAAGATTCTATTCATCTCCTCGACACAAATAAACCTGTTTGTTTGTTTGTCTACATTCTGTTTCCAGTACATAGCTAACGGTACCGGAATTACGCCTGAACACGCGCAACGATTTCGTCACGGACACATCGTACGAGGCGTTGAGAATGCTGCTCAAAGGAAGTTCCATCGTATTCGAGGAGCGCACGTCCACTCGGTTCAAGCTCTGAGATAACTATGAGCCGTGTGAGGCACGCAGGTAGGCAGGAACGGTTCGACGGGCAGCGCTGACTCGATGATACGTGAATGGGGTTGTTCGAACTCGTATCCGCGAGTCGTACCGAATTGTTGTACATATTTGTTTTTCCGGTACAAGAATTAATTTCATCACTACCAGCCTACGCACCAGACATTTTACCTCAGGATAAGAACTAGGCACATTTTATGTTTTACTAAACATCTTCACACCGGCGCACTATTTGAGAGGAACATATGCTCATATTTTTCCTTTCTGCCCATCAAACGATACTCGTCTCTAAAGGCTGTTAAAAACTCACGCAGGGCACTAGCCACAACCTCACTACGAACCTCATCATGATATACGTTAATATAGTGATAAAAATACTTAAGATTGTCCATGATCACGAGATTCACATTTTCAGTCGTAGGGTATGAGTAATCGACATGGTGTAGCATGACGTAATACCGCTTGTCACACCACCCATCCGCAAGACTCATTATCCATACCTGCTGCTTCTCCTGCACGCGTTGTTTCTTTTACTTCACGGTGTATGTGAGACTTTATAAAGTTTAGCTCTGCAGTATACTTCAGCACATCGTCTGTGCAACGAAAGCCTTCAACGGTCTCACCAGAACATCCGTAGAGTATTTGTACATCTTGGAACTTCGCACAATCCAATGTGTTTTTAAAAGAGGCATAGGAGGGGGGAATAGGAAGTTTTTCGGTATCCACCACATCCTGACACTGCTGAATACCATTTCATAAACGTTGTACAAGCAATATTAAAGGTAGCCATTTGAATACACGTCTGATCTTTTCTTCTGAATACACGTCTGATCTCTCGGGCTTACTGCAGTCGACTGACCACGCAGGGACTCCCAGATAGTAGCATGACTCACGGTCTTACAGTGGGCGGAGCTTAGAACTTTCACCTGTGCACACACGCACACACACACACACACACAAAAGAGAAAGTGAAACGCTAATTGAAACATGATTTATTTAATAAACGAGATATTCAAGTTATATATATTTACAAATACGTGTAATAAATCAATAGATACTTTACAAATACGATTTAATAAGCGAGATATACAAGTTATATATATATTTAGAAATACGTGTAATAAATCAATAGATACGATTATATACAAGACAAATACGTGTTAACAATAGAAGCATCATACGTTATGGTATCCAAAGGGTACGGTATCATAGGTACCAGGTAACGTAACGTTTCCTATAGGTGTTACGGCACACCTTCGTACCCCTAAGCTCCTTCACGCCCCCAGCTTCTGCCTCCGAAAATTGTGGGTGCCTACAATTAGTTGGGGAGGTTGTTCGCCCTCATCATCGTCCAAACATACTAGATCCTTCAACGATTCAAAGTTAACAACTCGCCGATTCGCATGGTTGAGCGTAATACCCTTTGCCTTCACGATATATTTCATTTCCTCCCCCACCCTGACCCGTACCCCATAAGTCTTAGGTCCTGTTGAGACAAAAGAGTCGGCGTATGCGTTGTCCCCATACTCATCCTTGATCTCATCAGTGAGCTCGCCGAGGAACTCCCCAATAGCGGGCATGTACTCACCCTCCCTCTGTGAATATCACGCTATCTGTATCGGCATACAATACTCTCCGCCCAAGAGAATGCAATAGACCCCAAAGTTTTATACGGGCGTAGGCTGTTGTGAAGCTGGCCACAGGTATGTTTGTAACCCTTGAGGTATCTGTGGCAAATTCAGTGTTGTACTTTATTATGTAAGTATTACCTACATTCACGATCTCCATGACATCTTTATCGGGAGCATTGGCATAATCCCAGACATCGCTATAACTTTGTGCCAAATGAATGCTCCCTCTGCCGGTATTCTGCGCAAATTTTCCCCATAGACTGTTTAGACAACTGCACTAAAGCGCTTGCCAGGATTCTTTACAATTTGGGCACGATCAAGTTGTATACCTTCGCGGTCGCGGTAACGTTGAATATAGGCAGACTTTTCATCTTCGGTATCAACTCCTCGCGGATACCCTGATGCCTCAACCTTATCCTTCAAAAAGGCGTTTATATATGGTGTGAAAAGGTTGGGTAGCTTCTGAAACCTCCACACCTCATGTATCTTCAGTATTCTATAACCATGGCGTACGGCTAGGGCCAGCTCAGGACTTGTATATACGCCTCTGATCTTACGCTGGTGGGGTATATGGTTACAATCGCCGTTATCCTCTTCGGCGCACTTCACGCACGGGAAACATGAGCTTGTCCTCCGTAGGTGGAAAGTATAGTCTGAATGGATTTGTACGTTCTCCAAACAAGCTATCACCACATTTGAGAGGATCCAGCACCATTGAACGCTTGATCGTGTTTATTTCCTCACGGTACACCTCGTCTGTCTCCATCCGTGCATCATATTCATGCTCCCACAAGACTTTGTGAGTGAACTGTGATCCTATAAGTTGATCGCGGGTGCGGGTCCATGCAAGACAGTCGGCAGGAGATCTACCGTGGATATCTCCGGCGATTCCGCACTCAGGACGGGGGCATCCATGCCACCAGCAACCGTTAAAGGAGTACACAGTCTTCACACCAGTGACACGGTTTTCACTTAACCCATCAACCCAAAAAACACGTCCATTAATCTTAATGGGTACTTCACCCGTGTTGCGGGCGTGCTTTATGTATACACCTGTCTGTTGCTGTAGGTGTATGAGCCAGTAAATAGCCTTGTGTCCGTAACTGCGGGGTTGTTTCGGTGAATAATGGCTAAGGTGTCTTTAGGCATGAAGTTATTCTTGAACACCGTAAAACATAATGATGCGATGGTGGTTGCGACTTGCAGTGGATCGCATTTGAAACGGGCTATGTACATCCTTCTAAAGGCCTGGAAACATACTCTAAGCACGCGCACATCATTCACGCAATAACGCTCACATTCATCAGCTATATTATAAGGGTTACTTTCATTAAAACTGTGTAGTATCGATCAAAGTCTTCACGTTCATCCATACAGTCAAAATAATGTTTGGGGGTGGTGGGCCTACGTAGTTTAAAGTCTCGCTGGTGAGGAAAGTGTAAGGGAAGTATCCTTTGGAAACCAGCTGCTACTCCTATCACCTTGGGTAGCTTTGCTAATTTACAAGGTGTGAATAATAAAGTATCTTTAAATTGTTCATTGCCTCCTATCTGCATCTGTATTAAATTGTTGCCTCTTTTCAATGGATCACCTGTAAATATCTCAGAGGATTCGTGTTCAAGCAACTCCTTATAAAGGAACTGCGTGTCAAACTTTGCCCCGTTATGGGCGAGAATATACACAGTCATTTTTTTGAACTTGTCGGCTAACTTGACAATATACGACACAAATAGTTTCACAGGACTATCGCGGACATTCGTTTTAAAAACGTTTGTCCGTTTACCGCATTTGGGGCACTCGTCACATTCGATACCCATACACTCATCACAGATAAATGTGGAATTACCTCTTTGGTTTCAGCATTCGTATATGTTTCTATATTGTAGTATACAGTTATACGAGGGTTATTTTTAGGCTTAGCATCTTTCATATAACATACATGCTTTACTCCATCCGCCTTATATTCCTCCTGGCATGTAGGACAGTGAATTACATCACACTTGTGCTTAAATTTCCCCCAATTATCCATTGTGTGAAACATACCACATTCACAGATTCTCATTTTCCTGCACGTGCCAATTGATTTATGGAAATCAAAACAGCTATTATTGAAAAATGTGCGTCTACACACATCACAGTCTCTCTTCTCAGCTTCAACTACACGGCTTTCACATTTGGTGCTTTTACACTGCTCACATACCATGTGACATTCTTTACAATGTCTCACTATATCATCCGCAAACTCGAGGCACCCCTTACACAAATCATGATGTCTCCCATATTTTCGACTTTTGTCATAACTCGCGTAAAGCCACCTTATATTACGGATGGGGAGATACGTTGTCCCTGACAATCCTAAAATAAGTAGGGGTCTTGTACGATCTCTCACACAGCTTTTAAAAACATACACAGTCCTACGACGATCATCCAACCCAAATACAACTATGCGGACATTCATTTCCTGTTCTACCCTTCTCAGCTCTTCAGGACCCATATTACAGTCAAGTTCACAGTCTACAGCTAGTTTACGGGCACGCTCCACGACCGTAGGCAACCAAATTTTTTGAGTCCGTGTATTTTGTACAGTAAACATACGTGCTAAGAGTACTGCTATAAAGCCGCAACCACGATCGACGTTTATATGCTTTCGGTAAATAGTCGGAGAATTGAAGTTAAGAGTATACGGTATGGCACTATGACCCGCAACACGGAATACACGGTCAATATTTACCGTGAAGTTGTCCATATTGAAGGCTATACTACTTTGGGCGGCTTGCATTATACGTCCTAATATATATTCTACATCTTCAGCCGCCAAACGTCTAAATGGCACTATCACCCAATAATCGTCTACATCACCGTCATCTGACCCGAATCCAAAGGACAGACTCGTCCTGACTTCACGCTCGTCGCGATTCTGAAGAGCAAACTCTACAATACGCTGTACAACCCGGCGTAGCCCGCGCTCAATTCCATTGCTATACATGGCTCTAGGGTCGACCCTGACTCTATACCGATTTCTAGTCAAGGCTGGGGTGGGGGCTGCGGATCGCACCAATTCGACGTTATATATCCTCAACAGAACGGGGGGCAACTGTGGCGGATGAATTAGGGGATATATTAGGGAGGTGCTGCTGGGGGGCTTGTTGCGTAAGAGGTTGAGGGTTGGGGATCTATTAGTGCAACAGGCGCGTATTTCGGTCGCTTTATACCTGACGTGGGGTTCTCATACCTCCGCTTTGGACGTGCTACCGGTATCGCTGGTGAGGGTTCGTTGGCAGGGGAGATCACAACTACACTGTCGTCGAGGTCATCCGTAATGTCAATGATGGGTGCTCTACCTCATCGTCATTCACGGTTCTGTGGGAGAAGAAAGCAAAATATAAGGAACAGCACTCAAAATTTGTAATATTTTGTAAATGGCCCACTTAGGAGTGTGACGTGTTAGAAATGGACTCTGTAGAAAAATTCAGATTCACGAGTCCATCCACATGTATTATATCTGGACCTACAGGATGTGGTAAAACTGTGTTTATGCTTAAAATCATTAAAGAAAAGGGAGAGATGTTCTCGAAATTTGTGCATAAAGTTATATGGTGCTATTCGACGTATCAATCAGTGTTCAACGAGTACCAAGATGATATTTTGTTCCACAAAGGCGTATATGACGTTAATTCGTTAAAGGGAAATGAGCATACAATCATTGTAATTGACGCTCTCATGTTGGAGATGGATAAAACGTTTGCCGAGACATTTACAGTATTCTCCCACCATCTCAACATAAGCGTGTTCTTCATCAATCAGAATCTATTTTTCAAAAATAGATACATGCGCGATGTGTCGTTAAATACGCAATATCTAGTCTTATTCGCGCAACGTAGAGATGTATCACAAATTGGGGTATTAGCCAATCAAATGTTCCCCAATCAGCGTAAGGAGTTTTTGGAAGTTTATAAAGAAGCTACAAGCACGCGTTACGGATATTTGCTTTGCGACCTTCATCCGCGAAACACGTTTAGAGTGCTTCTACGAACGAATATATTTCCAAACGAGCCTGAAACGGTGTATATTCCAGAATGACAAGAG
This sequence comes from Bathynomus jamesi, assembly GCA_023014485.1. Classification (NCBI taxonomy): domain Eukaryota; kingdom Metazoa; phylum Arthropoda; class Malacostraca; order Isopoda; family Cirolanidae; genus Bathynomus; species Bathynomus jamesi. The sequence goes on along the minus strand of JAJOZX010000828.1, from coordinate 178,397 downwards.
ACTAAAGAAATACCGTGAATTAATAAAAATCTATCATCGACTGCCCCGGGCAATGCAGCAGATATTTATTAAAAATATCGACGCCGACTTTTTAAAATGCATCTGTGAAATCCGTCTTAACGTTATAAATTGCAATGTATCAATGAAAACCCCTCAGAAGGCTCGCCTACGCCGCTACAAGAACATAATACGTGCACTCGCTCGTAAAAGTCAAACTAGCGAAGAAAAAACGAATTATTGTACAAACAGGAGGGTCATTTCTCCCCATCTTATTTTCAGTTTTGAGTCCTTTACTGACTAGATTAATATAATGAAGAAAGTGGTAGTGATTCCCCACGAGGTGTACGCTTCACTGCAAAGGAATCCAGACACGGATCTAGATCCCCGTAAAAGCAGACTTAAAAGAATGGAAAGCGAATTGCTAGCCCTATTAAACTGAAAAAACACCTGATGAGAAAAGAATCTTATACCAAGAAGCTCTGCAGAGATTCCTGTGGTTATTAGGCACAGCACGGGGGACGATGGACATGGCGACATAGGATCTGAGCCCGACGATACAGCTGACCAACCAAAAAGATTAGCCACACAACATATCGAACATGTATTAAAAAGCACCCTCCCACATACATTGATGAGTAAAGGCTTAAGTCTTTATAATCTATTGAATGAGGATCCAGCCATACAATGGACCGATACAGGCAAGATCATTGTGGAAGGATCAAAGGTACAGGGATCGAATATCGTAGACATTGTCCATGATCTGGTGAGAAAGTGGGATAGGCCATCGCCATCAGGATGGAAGCATATTAAAGCAAGACTACAACAAATAAATGTCCCTAAAACGTTGATAGGAAATCTGAACAGGTTAAAAGACTTGGAACATGCAACGCATGTGACACAATTGAAGACGCCGTCACCCCCGGCGGTAACACCTTTGAAGAGGAGCAAGAAGAGGTTAAACCAACCCTACCCACGTGCCTCTAAAATACGCAAATGGCTAACGTATTAACTAAACGCTATTATGACATTTCTACCCCATCCTCTTACGGCGGCGTAGATAGACTGTACAGAAGTGTTTACGGAGTAGGAAAAAAAGATGTTGAAAGATTTTTGAAGGATCAGGACGCTTATACGCTTCATAAGCCTGTGAGAAAAAGGTTTAAAACAGCCAAGACAACGGCTTCCTCGATTGATTCTATTTGGCAAGCAGATTTAACAGACATGCAAAGATATTCTGTGTATAACGATGGTTACCGCTACATTCTATTCATAATAGACGTATTCTCTAGATATCTATGGCTAGTTCCTCTGAAAAATAAATCACCTGAAACAGTTGCTAAAGCCACCAAAACGCTAATGTTAAAAGAAAACAGGGTTCCTGGCTATTTTTGTACGGATATGGGTAACGAATTTATAGGCCGTGCTTTTCAGAACATGTTGACAGAGTTTAATATCAGCTATTACACAACCAATTCTATACATAAGGCTTCTTTAGCTGAAAGAGTTCAGCGCACCATAAAGGAACGCATGCACCGTTATTTTACACATAAAAACACACAGATTTCTAGACATTCTGGAATCATTGGCATCATCCTACAACCGCTCACACCATCGCACGATTGGGACAACGCCTAACGATGTTTTAGAAAGAGGTACGCTCCCGAGGAGAGATGGATCACCACCACCACACTCGGTGCGCTTCAAAATCAATGATTATGTAAGGCTGTCGCGTTCGGGGAATAAATTCGCAAAGGGTTTTGAGCAAGGATGGACACGCGAGATTTTTAAAGTTAGGGCTATGAGACCTAAAGGTGAGATAATGATGTATTACATTGAAGATTTGAATGGGGAAGAAATCTCAGGAGGCTTTTACCGCGAGGAATTGCAGAAAGTTGCTTTTAATTTAGGAAAAAATGTGTTTAAAATTGAGAAAATTTTAGGAAGCAAAGGTTCAGGAAAGAGAAAAATGTACCTGGTGAAATGGCTAGGGTACCCAGAAAGCTTCAACACCTATATAAAAGCTGATGCAGTATTGAAGCTTAAATAGTATGCAACATGGCTCCTAACCATTTCTACGTCACACTCCCGTCCTCCTCGTCCCTGTCTGTACACCCTAACAACACACTAGCCAACTTTGTGACAGAACTCCACAAGCACATTGAATTGGGTCGTGATTCGTATGAGGTGGGGGTATGCGAAATTCAGCTGGACACCATCTTTTTAAATATTGAACATAAAGAACCCGTTTTTACGATTCTTAGAGACATTGACGAGTGCGAAAAAGCTGGGGTAGCTATGGATGAAACTATGCGTATCGCTCGGACTAAGATTGCGCGGTATTACAGTACAGAAGTAAGACTAGGACCGGGTCAATATGGTTCGGCAGAGGATGTTGTGAGAGGCTTAAACGTAAGTTTAAGAAACTCAAACCTTACGAATGATTTAGTATACGAAATCGTAAACAACCCTGCACATACACTAATCCTAAAATCAAAGACTAACAGACGTATTAAAGACCATAGAAAGTTCCAAATTCTAGCCAATGGCCGATATAGCGCAGCCTTCCAAAGAGACATTTCACGAGACAGCATGACTTGTCCAGAATAATGTATAAATTGAAGATGGAGAAATTGGCTGAAAGGTCCCCAGACATGTGCTATATTTACAGTAATATAGTGGAGCACCAGTTTGTTGGGGATACCCAGGCACGCTTGCTGCGCATTGCTCACATCCCAACCATAGAGGAAGGAGTTTGAGTATTACATATGACAGACCCCATTATTAGAATACTGAAGATACATGAGGTGTGGAGGTTTCAGAAGCTACCCAACCTTTTCACACCATATATAAACGCCTTTTTGAAGGATAAGGTTGAGGCATCAGGGTATCCGCGAGGAGTTGATACCGAAGATGAAAAGTCTGCCTATATTCAACGTTACCGCGACCGCGAAGGTATACAACTTGATCGTGCCCAAATTGTAAAGAATCCTGGCAAGCGCTTTAGTGCAAAGTTGTGTCTAAACAGTCTATGCGGAAAATTTGCGCAGAATACCGGCAGAGGGAGCATTCATTTGGCACAAAGTTATAGCGATGTCTGGGATTATGCCAATGCTCCCGATAAAGAGGTCATGGAGATCGTGAGTGTAGGTAATACTTACATAATAAAGTACAACACTGAATTTGCCACAGATACCTCAAGGGTTACAAACATACCTGTGGCCAGCTTCACAACAGCCTACGCCCGTATAAAACTTTGGGGTCTATTGCATTCTCTTGGGCGGAGAGTATTGTATGCCGATACAGATAGCGTGATATTCACAGAGAGGGAGGGTGAATACATGCCCGCTATTGGGGAGTTCCTCGGCGAGCTCACTGAGGAGATCAAGGATGAGTATGGGGACAACGCATACGCCGACTCTTTTGTCTCAACAGGACCTAAGACTTATGGGGTACGGGTCAGGGTGGGGGAGGAAATGAAATATATCGTGAAGGCAAAGGGTATTACGCTCAACCATGCGAATCGGCGGGTTGTTAACTTTGAATCGTTGAAGGATCTAGTATGTTTGGACGATGATGAGGGCGAACAACCTCCCCAACTAATTGTAGGCACCCATAATTTTCGGGCGCAGAAGCTGGGGGGCGTGAAGGAGCTTAGGGGTACGATGGTGTGCCGTAACACCTATAGGAAACGTTACCAGTTACTTGGTACCTATGATACCCGTACCCTTTGGATACCATAACGTATGATGCCTCTATTGTTAACTCTCACGTATTTGTCTTGTATATAATCGTATCTATTGATTTATTACACGTATTTGTAAATATATATATAACTTGAATATCTCGTTTATTAAATCGTATTTGTAAAGTATCTATTGATTTATTACACGTATTTGTAAATATATGTATATAACTTGAATATCTCGTTTATTAAATCGTATTTGTAAATATATATAACTTGAATATCTCGTTTATTAAATAAATCGTTTCAATTAGCGTTTCACTTTCTCTTTTGTGTGTGTGCGTGTGCGTGCGTGCACAGGTGAAAGTTCTAAGCTCCGCCCACTGTAAGACCGTGAGTCATGCTACTATCTGGGAGTCCCTGCGTGGTCAGTCGACTGCAGTAAGCCCGAGAGATCAGACGTGTATTCAAATGGCTACCTTTAATATTGCTTGTACAACGTTTATGAAATGGTATTCAGCAAAGTGTCAGGATGTGGTGGATACCGAAAAACTTCCTATTCCCCCCTCCTATGCCTCTTAAAAACACATTGGATTGTGCGAAGTTCCAAGTACAAATATTCTACGGATGTTCTGGTGAGACCGTTGAAGGCTTTCGTTGCACAGGATGTGCTGAAGTATACTGCAGAGCTAAACTTTATAAAGTCTCACATTCACCGTGAAGTAAAAGAAACAACGCGTGCAGAAGAGAAGCAGCAGGTATGGATAATGAGTCTTGCGGATGGATGGTGTGACAAGCGGTATTACGTCATGCTACACCATGTCGATTACTCATACCCTACGACTGAAAATGTGAATCTCGTGATCATGGACAATCTTAAGTATTTTTATCACTATATTAACGTATATCATGATGAGGTTGTGGCTAGTGCCCTGCGTGAGTTTTTAACAGACTTTAGAGACAAGTATCGTTTGATGGGCAGAAAGGAAAAATATGAGCATATGTTCCTCTCAAATAGTGCGCCGGAGTGTGAAGATGTTTAGTAAAACATAAAATGTGCCTAGTTCTTATCCTGAGGTAAAATGTCTGGTGCGTAGGCTGGTAGTGATGAAATTAATTCTTGTACCGGAAAAACAAATATGTACAACAATTCGGTACGACTCGCGGATCATACGAGTTCGAACAACCCCATTCACGTATCATCGAGTCAGCCGCCCGTCGAACCGTTCCTGCCTACCTGCGTGCCTCACGCGGCTCATAGTTATCTTAGAGCTTGAACCGAGTGGACGTGCGCTCCTCGAATACGATGGAACTTCCTTTGAGCAGCATTCTCAACGCCTCGTACGATGTGTCCGTGACGAAATCGTTGCGCGTGTTCAGGGGTAATTCCAGTACCGTTAGCTATGTACTGGAAACAGAATGTAGACAAACAAACAAACGGGTTTATTTAAGTGTCGAGGAGATGAATAGAATCTTCGTGATAGTTGAGAAGTGGAGTGAAGATCGTTATAAAATACCTGCTAACGCAGGTACAAGAAGAGAGCAGATTAGTGACGCACCCTCATACGCCGTTGTATGTACGTTGTGTATAAATAACGATCGGCCGTGCATTGATATACGGCTGATGTGGAAGAATGTTTATGATGATAACGCTCTTGTTCCTACGCGAAACCGTTTCATCCTCGACAGAATGTTTGAAATCGTCGGATTCCGCAAGCTGAAACCTATATTAGACGCGCGTGTTACGGATATGCTTTATTTTGATACAGTACTTGAATACGCATACACCGCTCTGCTCGATGGGTTTACCGAGTGTAGGGCTGGTGAGAATGGTCTAGTGCTGGACGTTTATTTAAAAAGTTTAGACTTTGAAATACCATGAACTTTGGTACAAAGCAATTGATCGGTACAAGGCTGAACTCACCTACACCGTTCACCCTGAAGAACTATTTCTTTATATAACGCGCAGTTGTAACGATTTAGAAGATTATTTCCATTGCCGCTATGTTGGGTGAGTTCACGATTGAAAAGCTCGAGTCGGTAGAAATAAACCCTCGATTGGAAAAGCGTGTTTATAAACTTGTGTTTAATAATGTAGATAACGATGAACTCTTTGTGCGTGCTTTTGATTGTATTCTAGACGTATTTAAAGATGACTTACCAACCGGTTGTAAAGTGGGAACAAAAATAGTACTGAACGATATGAAAGCCCTTCATATCGAATACAGGTTTCCCTATACTTTAAGCGGTGAAATATTATTAAGCCGCATATACTGCGTAATGCAGAGCAATAATGATGTAATTGTAAACTCGATTAAGTGCGAGTTTAGTATTTTGAAAAAAAAGTGAAATGTATTTTTATATTTTGCGTGATATTTCTCCTGTACTGTTATGATTATATACATATTTCTGTTATTATTGAAATGTATTTATATATTTCGCGTGATATTTCCCCTGTACTGTTATGATTATATGCATATTTCTATTATTATTGAAATGTATATTTATTTCTATTTGAAATGTATATTTATTTTATATATATCTCCATAATTGTGTGTATATATTTCCTGTACTGTTATGATTATATGCATATTCCTCAATTATTATTGAAATGTATATTTATTTTCTATATATTTATAATAAACAGAATGATGCAATGTTGTTTTACTTAATTATATCATGTTACACCTTCTAAACCTACTACCGGTATTCTAAACCAACTTTTAAGAAATATAATAATGTATACAATGGTATCGCTAAAAAGTGGTATCTGGCAACTCAAGCCATTTACGCCTTCTAAGCCAACTGGCTGAGCCTATAAGACAACGCCTACTCGGCTGAAGTCTTAATATGCACTTGGCTCCTGCCAGGTGAACACCTCTCCTCCTTTCTCTCCTCCTTCTTTCTCTTGGGGGAGAACGCCGCCTCCAAGTTTTCCTTGTTGCACCTGCAGCATCCCCCCTTTGGGGTAATTTTTTCCCTTTTTTTCCCTTTTTTTCTTGCAACACCCCCACCCCCTTTGCAACAACCCGCCCATTTTCAACAACCCCACCCCCTTTCGAACATTACGTAATCACTTGCAACATTCTTGCACCCCCCCCTTTTTCGGCTATACTACTAACTCTTTATCATACTCTTGTTCTTCCTTATATAACGTACTGCATCCTTGTTTGGGGAAACTCCGCTAACAACGCATTGAACGGTATCTTTGTCATCCAAAAAAGAGCAGTAAGGATTATATCTGATGCTGATTTCCTTGATCACTCTAGTGCAGTGGTCCGCAACCTCTGACCCGCGGGTCAATTGTAGTATATAGCGTATATATAAAATAATAAATATTATTACACGAGTGTTTTTTATTTTAAAATGCCCCAAAATAGTGTATTTTTATTTAAATTTTGAACATTGACCCATTATCAAATTACTAATAAATCAAATTAACCCAGTTTCAAAAAAGGTTACCTACCACTGCTCTAGTACATTATTTTAAGAGCTAAACCTACTAAAGCTGGATGATGTAATCAAACTGGCACATTTTATTTTTGAAAATGAAAATGAAAAAGTTTATTGGCAGATTATAAGTCTATAATCCATATGACACTTTTATTTACAAGTGTAAGAACAAAATCATTAATTTACAATGGGTAAATAGATATTTTGTAGCTCATCAAGAAATCCACTCATATCAGACCAGAAATGGATCAAAGCATGTTATACCTCAGTTTAGATCGTTTTCATCTCAAAAATTACCCATTTTTATTGGATTGAAACTATGGAATGATTTAAATGCTGATATAAAAAATATTGTGAATGTAAATTCGTTTAAGACCAAGTTGAAATCCCAGTTAATAATGGCAGACTAACAAAAATCTAGGATTAATGTCCATTACTATTATTTATTAATTTATCGTGTGTAATCTAGTATTAAAGACACATATCTTGTGATTGTTCAGTTCTTATCTTTCATGTATAATATTGGTTTCTTTGTATGGTATTGGTATTATACCTACAATGATGACCTTGCATTTGTCATATCAATAACGATAATTTGAGATTAATACATACTTTAACTGTTAATAATACTTATTTACTTATTATTAAGTAATAAGAACTTTTATTTTTAATGAGAGCCCAATAAAATCTAAAGCTTAAGGGCCAAATTAAATTAAATAAATAGTGGTTTCACAATTATTTGTTATTGTAAATTGTAAAACCAATGTAGTTATTTTATTATTAATAAAGGTTATTCAATTAAAAAAAATCATCTCCATCACCACTACATCATCATCATCATCATCATCATCTCCATCTCCTCATCTCAGATTGATCATGAGGAAGATGGAACCGAATTTAGCTATCCCATGGTCAGTTCGAAGTTAAAACGTTCTCTCCCTGTCTCTTGAAACAAATAACGAATAACTGTTTACAGTTCACCAAATAACACAAGAACGTTAAAATGCTGTCGGTTTTACGTGGCAGTAACAATCGGTTGACTGTTATGAAGCAAATAAGCAATAAAAATTGTAGCTGAATATACTCACACATTAAATCTGCGAAAGGTAATACGCTTCATAAAAAACTAAAAAAAATAAATAAGCCAAATAGGCGATTTAAGGCATCAGGATTATGTTACCACTTCTCTATTTCTTGTGAGACCGTCAATAAACCGTTGTATATCTTGAAACTCTTTCATGCTCTACAACAGTGAAGCTCCGTTCTCCAGTTTTGAATCCACTTTGACCTACAGTGCCAAAAAAAAAATATGTCGGTGTGAAGAAGTTTAATTAGGGTGTACCTACGAGATCAAATTTGTAATAGAAAATTACTTTTCCGTTTTTTAAAACGTCATTACAAAATCTTTTTGAACAGAACTTTCGGGTTGTTTTTTCAAAGATGTTTTAAGGGTGTTAAACATTTACCTTTGAATTAAATGCCCCTTTATCAACCTCGGCAAAAATCTAAAAAAAAATTGCTAGAACCGATTGGTAAGAATGTATTGGTTATTGATGGGGTTTAACCTTCTTCTCAATAACAAACGTCATATGACGGGAGGGACTTACAGCTTTACGTGGGATCCGAACCACGGGGTTTACTAATCTGGACGAGGAAGAAGGTGCTCCGTTGATCGACGGGAATCGGTGTTATGACAGTGGCTAAGACGTATTCCTGATAAGTAATAGTTTATTTTTAGTTTATAGGAATACAAAGGAGTGTCTCGCGTACAAAACTGAAATATATTGTAGTAGTAGTAGTAGTTTCAACCAAAAAATGCTTCCATAGTGAGTGAATTGATGATTGATTGTTTTAACATCATGTGGTAAACAGTGGCATTTCGGCTAGTTCTAAGGAACGCCTATATCATAGACGAGAGCCTGCATGATTTGATGGAGAATGAGGTTCTCTACACTACGTTCCAAATTAATTATTAAGCAGATTACATTTTCTCCAATGTTTTCAAAAGTTTTTCCCCGATTTCAATGAAATTTGTAGCAAATAATCACTATATATAGCAGCATTGATGGTATTCATTTCGATAAAATATTTTGATAATTAAAATAATTATCTCATTGAAAAATATGTAAAATATTGTGTTCCGAATTATTAAGCAAGTATTCTATTTACGGATCTAAATGGTGAAAATGGGTAAGAAGAAGGATTTAACACTAACTGAGAAAAGAAAAATAGTCAAGTTACTCGCTGAAAATATGAAATCTATTGAAATTGCGAAGCAGTTTGGCAGAGCTTATCGAAATGTAAACAAGTTTGTAGCGGAGGGTACCAAACTGAGGCAGCAAAGTGATAAAGGAGCTATAAGAAAAGTGACAAGGCGGCAGATATCTGTAATCAAGCGCAAATTGCAAAGCATCCATTGTCCTCAAGTAAAGAGGTTTTTGAGCAGGCTGGCATACATAATGTACGAAGAACATCTCGATGTGGAATCCTCCAAACAATTGGCAAGACGTGTAAACCTACGATTCAGTCACCATTAACACCCAGGTACAAGAAGCAGCGTGTTGAATGGGCGCGTCAGTACGTGAAAACAGATTTTAATACTATGTTGTTCACCGATGAATGAAAAGCAACCCTTGAGGGACTTGATGTTTGGTCGAGAAGATGGATTGCTGAGAGCCAATTTCTACCATCGAGATTAAGACGCCAACAAGGTGGAGGTAGTGTCATTAGCCCTGTTCAAAAATCAACTTTTTCTTATTTTCATAGGTTTCTGTACTTTTTCCCATGCTTTTTGACCTGAAAAGGCCGAAAATCACAACCATTTTGACCTAGGTTGTTGGGAAGCATTGCCGCATGGAGCTTTAAGTTTTCTGCCTTGAAATCGGCCAAAAGCACCAGTGTCGGGGTCCCTTGAATCATGTTTTGCACTATAACTTTTTATCTAAACAAGATAGAGCAACAAAATAGGCACCAAATTAAAGTGTTTTTAATCCTCTTTCTAACTTATACAATTATGATAGTCTTGGAACAAGAAATGGCACATTGGTACATACAAAGTTTTCAGAAATATCACAAAATTCGTTTTCTCACACTCAAGGCAGACAAGGCGCCTTATTCATGACACAAATTTGAGATTAACATTTTGTCACAAGTCTAATCGATCAAGAAGTGAAAGCATTACATGATGATTAATTTCATAATGACATTTACACAGTCAGTTGTTGAGAGTTTGTTTCTTGAAGCTGTCAAAGCGGCGTCTGTTGAACTCCACAGCTTGAAGGAGATAGTCCCTTTGCTTGGCATCTGTTGTTATGACATTTGCAAAGTCGCTCATCATCTTGACACCACGTTCAGCAATGTCATTCACCGCTTTCAGATTCTTAACATAGTCCAACGCTTTTCTGTAGTCCTCATTCTGTGGCCAAGACGTGACAGGTTCCAGAAGCCACTCGGATCCAATGTTCAGTGTGTCCAGCAGGAAATGTGATTCTGGGCCAATGAGATCAACCAGGGTGGTCTTAGCTGTGACTCTCTGGAATAGAGGCTTTCCTGTTCTGAAGCTGTCTGGCTTCTCAGTGGCATGTAACTGGGCAGCAATGTCGTGCTTCAATGTGTCACTCAATCTACTGCTGAACAGGGCAAATGGCACGACTTCCTGCGTCAGGTACCATTTGTGGTTTTCCATCTTATTAAGTACTGCATCAGCAAGCTCTGGGTCAGTTTTCTTGTACTTCAACATGTCCTGGATTAGACTTAGATCATTCACGGGAGCATCTGCAGCAGACATTGACATCATCCATACAGGAGTGTAGAACAGCGCAAGGAAGGTGTTGAGTCTTTCCAGCTTTGACAGTGTCTTCGTCGTACTCAAGTTGATCTGCAAACATCAGCATTTTCATGGAGTACAGGTTTCTGGCCATCCATCTGGCTGATGAATGGCGCCTGGTCGACTCCAGTGAATACCTCGAGGCGTTCCTCCAAGAACAATGACTGTCAGTTCAGCCATTTCCCTGTAGTCGGCTCTTGGAAGCCTTTCTGCTGTTAGAATGTCTTGGAGTATTTCTTCACTGTTCTTCTTCTTTTCCTTCAGCCATTTGCTGTTGATAGCCAGCATCTTTGGGTTTTCCTTGGACAAGTCCGTCCAAACATCCTTCAGATGCTCAAACCAGGGATTATCTGGCCCCTTCACCTTCCCAAACAGCTTCTCCCAAACTGCTCCTACTAGGATTTCCAGGATGTGATGTCGACAGGCCAGATAAAACACCTTTTTGTTCAGCATTTTCTCTAGCAGTTTGGCAGCTCCTCTGTGAACTCCACTGTTACTGGATGTAGTGTCAAAAACAAGGGCAGTAACATTATCCGTAAGTTCCCATGTCTCCAGTAAATCCATTGAAGCCTCAGCCTGAGCTGTGCCAGAAGAATTGTCGATGACAGGTACTCCCAATAACTTTCCTTCAGTGTATGAAGGTGGACCAGACACTAGCACAGCTAAAGTCTCTGAGGTACTTCCAGGTTCACTGCCCAAGACATCTTTGAGCAACTTTCCATCCCAGTGTAAGGCAGCGTACTGTGGGGGTTTTTCACAAAACTTGGACATGTGACTGGCTGATATTATACCTGGACAGCATTCTGTTGCGACGTGTTGTTGAGGTTGAGATGACGAAGTTATCCAGATCAGCCCCTCCAGCTTTCAAGGTGGCAGAAACCATGGCATAACTTGATTGTCTGATAAACCAAGACGATCAGCTGTATTGCAGATGACATCACATTCCATGACCTTCCTTGGAAACGTCAAAGTCACACTAGTCACAGTGTCTTGATGGTGAGAACATCCAGGACGAGGCTGATGGTAATCCATGTCCTCTGTGTTAGCGTCGTTGTCAGTTGAGTCACCCCAGGTAATGTCATCCACATGAACAACTGCCTCTTGTTCTGCTGCAGCTGTAAAATAGTACAACATGTTAAGACAGTAATTGTTAAGTACATGCTAAATATCGCAATGGAGTAAAACTTAAAACTTTTTGTAACGTTCAAAGTAATTAGTTTTACCTTGTTCTTGTCTATGCTGCAGTCTTTCATTCCTCGCTGCTTGCTGCAGGGATCTTGTCTCAAAAATCTTGTCATGACCAGACATATGACCTTTCCTCTCAGTCTTTTGGTCTTCGTAGAACCTGATATCCTCATCTTTCTTCTCTCTGGATAACAGTCTGTTGTTCTGTATTTCCTGGATTGCATCTGGAGCTCCTATATCGAACAGGCTGTCTAATTCCAGCACAAATGCTCCTCTTTTTCCTCCAGGGTTACTTGCTCTTCCTTTGCTTTTCACCAGAGCACGATGTTTCTCATGTAGTTTCATGAAGAGCTTCATTGCGTTGTACTTGGTCATTGTCTTGATCCTAGCCATCTGCCAGAATGGGATGATAGATTCAACTGTTTCATATGCAAGGTCTTGAACCATGGGCCTCCCTGCATTTTCCGGTAAATTCTGAAGATTAAGGAAATACTGGAACGCCTGTCTGTTGGTGGGAAGCTGGGAACCACTGATAAAAGCTGAAGGGTATCCAACCAGGAAAGTTTCAGTGAGAGATCTGGTAGATGGCCCAGTTGACACCTGCCTGTGGACAGTACGTGGAGGTTCTGAGATATCAACTTGCGCCCACGGAGCTCCCTCAGCTCCTTGCTTAATGCCATTGTGAAGTTGTAACTTGTAGATGGTTTTCTAGATTCTGATTGAGTTTCTGTTGTTTCCTGAAAAATGATAGATAATTATTATTATTATTATTATTATTATTATTATTATATTATTATTAATTATTATTATTATTATTATTATTATTATTATTATTATTATTTATTAATTTTATGCTTTTTCATTTGATACCTAATTTGTTGCTCTATCTTGTTTAGATCAAAAGTTAAAGTGCAAAACATAATTCAAGGGACCCCGGAATTGGCGCTTTGGCCGATTTCAAGGCAGAAAATTTAAAGCTCCATGCGGCAATGCTTCCCAACATCCTAGGTCAAAATAGTTGTGATTTTCGGCTTTTTCAGGTCAAAAAGCATGGGAAAATGTACAGAAACCTATGAAAATAAGAAAAAGTTGATTTTTGAACAGGCCTATAGTATCATGTTTTGGGCAGGATTGATAGGCAATGAAGTAGCTGTCCCATACAGAGTGCCTGATGGTGTAAAAATGAATGCCGTCTTACACAAACTTTCTAAAAGAAAACCTCATTCCGTAGTAGAGATTGACCCTTAGCAATCCATCTTCTTGATCAACCATCAGATCCCTCAAGGGTTGCTCTTCATTCATCGGTTAACAATACAGTATTAAAATCTGTTTTCACGTACTGACGCGCCCATTCAACTCGCTGCTTCTTGTACCTGGGTGTTAATGGTGACTGAATCGTAGGTTTACTACACGTCTTGCCAATTGTTTGGAGGATTCCACATCGAGATGTTCTTGGTACATTATGTATGCCAGCCTGCTCAAAAACCTCTTTACTTGAGGACAATGGATGCTTTGCAATTTGCGCTTGATTACAGATATCTGCCGCCTTGTCACTTTTCTTATAGCTCCTTTATCACTTCGCTGCCTCAGTTTGGTACCCTCCGCTACAAACTTGTTTACATTTCGATAAGCTCTGTCAAACTGCTTCGCAATTTCAATAAATTTTATATTTTCAGCGAGTAACTTGACTATTTTTCTTTTCTCAGTTAGTGTTAAATCCTTCTTACCCATTTTCACCATTTAGATCCGTAAATAGAATACTTGCTTAATAATTCGGAACACAATATTTTACATATTTTTCAATAAAATGAGATAATTATTTTAATTATCAAAATATTTTAACGAAATGAATACCATCAGTGCTGCTATATATAGTAATTATTTGCTATAAATTTCATTGAAATCGGTGAAAAACTTTTGAAAACATTAGTGAAAATGCAATCTGCTTAATAATTTGGAACGTAGTGTAATGAGAGGGTCAGTCACGTTCTAAATTTAAAGTTTTGCTAAGTTTGGAATTACCATTGCTCGCTTGGAAAGTAGCATTTTAGAGGTTTTCGGAAAAGACTAAACTTTAGAGAGTGCAGTTAATACAGTCGCAAATTTTGGATAAAATCCTATTTTTCAGAATATTGGCAAGGAGTCTATTTGTCGTGAACTTTTGGTAATTTGGTTTTAGTGTGTAGTAGTAACAGGAGGCAGGCGTTTTTTTTGCTTAATGGCTTTTTCACACTAAAATTCTTTTCCTTATGCATTAACTCTGACAGACGCTCTGGATAGTGAAAAATTTAAAGTTTGGATGTGGGAAAAATAGTGGAATGTGAAAAAAAAACGTGAAGTTTTAGAAATTTTGATTCCTTCATTGTTCAGTTCGTGTTAAACTAATTATTTACTCGTCTTTCTCAAATGTTTCCCGTTTCCTGTTTCCATTTCTGGAGACGAAATCCACAGCTACAATGATGCTTTATCTTCTCTCAGGTAAAAGCGATGGGCCTGTCTCTATGACTCCTCCTCAGAGCATGCCTGGCAACCCCAGATACTACCCTGAACCATCCAGACGACATCCTTACTCTTCACAGCATGGTGTGGATGTCATCCGGTCCAATTCTGGCCAAGGTTTTTTTTTTTTTTTTTCATGCGTGAATGAGACATGAGCACGGTATTTTTAAAATAGTATTTCGTACTTACAGTTCATACTATTGTTTATTACTTCATATAGGAAACGTCGATGTTCCTTCAAATAAAACTTCAACACCCGCATCAAAACTACGACGATTTCGTATTAGTCAGTCAGGCTTTTAGAACTATCTGCATTTCTAAATGGTTTTTATTAATTCGTTAATGGGAGATTAAACGCTCAAAAAATGTTGTTTTTAAAGTAGTTGGTCATATTTCCTTATTAAAAAAAGAAAAATGTTTATAGCGAGCACATTGCGGAAAAATAGTCAGTCTTTTCAGTCTTTCTATAACCTTCTCATAGTTTTGAATCTCCTGTTTTAAATTGCGATATTTAAATCAATGTAACTGATTAAGAAATGTATTTTCAAGAAGTTGTAAGAACCTCTCTATAGAGGTCTGTGACCTAATTCTCTAGGAGGCATTCAATTATAGATTTAGGTAGAACGCATGAAACGAATATAAAGATTCTTTAAGAAATTTTAGCTAATACTTTGATGAATTCGAAGAAAAACTTTAGTTTCTGTAACTTACTCATGGTGTTGTAAGTTATATTAATATACTTGAAGCTGAATAGCAGTAGAATAAGAAACGTTACGTAAATGCCCTGACACTTAAAATTACAAAAAGTGATTCATTGAAAGAGTAAATACTTCAAGTAATTCAAGTCTTGCGTCAAAAATGTTAAACTTCAAATTAAAATAAATTACCAACTCCTACACTGATCCAGTGATCCTAAAGGAACCTTGGCCAAATTTCTGTGTGTAAATGATTTGGTGGCTGGTTTAATTCATTTAAAATCATCACGAAAGGCTCTTTAGCTTTTGCTTTTGAGAAGTTACTTAAAGGAAAAGCTGGTTCAGATTTTTTCCTTTTTTTGTCTTTGGGTTGATAACTTTCAACAGTTTATGTCGACTCAGTCATTATCATACTCTGCATGTTTCGACATCATCATAACTCATATCCATTTATCATTAGATTCATTACTAATTATTATATCATTTTTGCCTCAATAATTATTATGGATCAACCTCAGTAGCATTTACTGTAACTAGTTATTGTAAATTAATAGCAACATTTTCTTTTACATTGGAACATTGTTTTATTAATACTCCAGTTTAATGATCGGTTTGTTGGTTAGCTTTCTCTCTCTTTTTTTATCTATACTCGCGTTTCGACAATTTTGTGGTCGTTAGTACTTATTTTCTTTGTTTATTTTAGGGTTGCCCACTCAAGGATGGATGAGTGTGAACACAACGCACCACCATCACCAGCAGAGTCATGCGAGGATGCGAAAGGAAAATGGTAAGGCTTATTCACTTAAAAATTTCGTAGAGAGAAAGAGAGAGAGAGTGTGTGTGTGTGTGTGTGTGTGTGTGTGTGTGTGTGTGTGTGTGTGTGTGTGTGATCTGATAGCTGAAGAGGCCCGCCCATAAATATTAAAACAGTAACTCTACAATACAATATAAAACCATTCGTATCTATTTTTTCTTCTGTCACTATTTTCAGTCCCTTAATTATCAGAAAGAATAAAACTTTCCTTTCTTCAAATACAGTTTCAAATAAACTACCATTTACCACTCATTTTTAGTTTAAAACTTAACTGTGTTCCTCTTTCGTTTTGTTCATAAAATTAAAATGTTCATTGTATGTTCAAACAGCAAGATGCTCACATCGTTGGACGCCCAGATCAAACACACCAGGTTTGTCCCGTTCGTGGTGAGGAAATAACATCCTTTTACCCCTTTTTATGGTTTTAATAAAGTGGTTTGATTTTATGCACTGATATAATTTTGCCTGGCATTTTGTGTGCGCCTCACGACACCCATGATTTGTAACATCTCTTAGGCTTTGTTTCTACTTAGAACGGGACACTTGCCGAGATCATTAATTGAACGTAAATAATATTCATTGAACAGTCCTTTGATTTTCTCTTTTTCCTTTCTCTTTAGTTATGTCTTCGCTTTTTCTTTTCAAGTGCATCTTTTAACCACAAAGTACTGTTCCTGTTTTCACTTCAAAGCTCTGCCGATAACCATGCAGCAGATAAATACAAAGAATTGGATTCCAGTTTGGATAGGAATGAACATTTTTCTTTTAATTTGAATGACCTCATATTCGTACTTCTTGCTCGTACATAAATCAAATCTTCACTTAATAATATTGTAGGCAATAGGCTTAGCTGCTGCTTTATTTTTATTTTATCCCATTCCTGTCCACATGCAGTCGGTTTGAGGAAGCAAATTTTTGTAAACACAACATTGTACAAACTAATTTTATTCTCTTAAAAATACCTTTCAGCCATTAGGTAAGAGAATTGTATAAACAAAATTTAGTCTGTGATAATTTAAGGATAAGGATGATTTAAGGATAATGGCCAGTTTTAGGTGTTAATAAAGAATAATAACTAATTTGATCTTCTTCACTTTATATACAGGGTGTCCCAGAATTAACTATCTATTTCAATGAAATCGGACAATTTTTTTAAAAACACACTTTTATTTATGTTTATCATGTTTAATATGTGTTAAAAATGTATAAATTTCTAAATTTTTTTCGTAATTTTATTTTCATAATTTTTTCATAGTTTTTCATAGTTTTATTTTCATTCTCTTTCAGAACCCTATTAATAATGAATACACAAGAACGCATCTTTGTTGTAACATCCCGTATCAAAGGAATGCAATGTAATGAAATCAGAGAAAAATTTACAAGAAGATTCCGCAGAACCGGTCCTACAGACAAAGCGATTCGTGAACTTGTGAACAAATTTAAAAGAACTGGATCCGTACACGACGAGGTGGGAAGAGGACACCCAAGGACAGCACGTAACAGTACCGAACAGGTACGACAATTGTTTGAGGATGAACCACCAACTTCGGTTAGGGAGGCCGGTCGAAGACTCAACATATCCAAGACAACAGTTCATAGAATCTTGCGTTCGACACTGATGAAAAAGGCTTTGATACGGGATGTTACAACAAAGATGCGTTCTTGTGTATTCATTATTAATAGGGTTCTGAAAGAGAATGAAAATAAAACTATGAAAAAATTATGAAAATAAAATTATGAAAAAAATTTAGAAATTTATATATTTTTAACACATATTAAACATGATAAACATAAATAAAAGTGTGTTTTTAAAAAATTTGTCCGATTTCATTGAAATAGATAGTTAATTCTGGGACACCCTGTATATATATATTTGCTCGTATACTGAGAACATTATATTGTATCTTCCCATTGAAGTATTTTTAAATATTTACCACATGTTTTGAATCGTAAATTGTATAGATAGCGAACTTTCTTTTATTAACATTTGGTTGGTTACTGCTGGAAAGACTATTGAACGAAAATGGTTCTTATTAATTCATTATTATTTAGCGTAAAGGTAGTTTTAGAATCGGTTTCATTCTCCTTTTAAAGTTCGTCGGTGGATATGACGTAACACTGTAGGAGATACGGGCTAACTTTAAATTGTTAGTATTGCAATAGATAGTCCTATTTTCTTAATCGATTAAATAATGACAATAAAAGTTGGAAAACTATTATTTCTTTTTTTTGCAGAGCCAGTACAAATGACCCCCTCTACCCCAGGGGGTCGAGCCCCCGGCCGCATTGTCGTGGCCATGTACACATTCCAAGGAAGGAGCGTTGGCGAACTCAGCTTCCAGAAGGGAGACAAAATGGAGGTTCTGAGCGAAGCGTGAGTTCGGTTAATAGTAATTTTTGTAAGGAATTAATCGGATGTTTTTAATTGGGTTTAATGACCATTTTTGGTATTAATTCCCTTTCCTCGAACAGCGACAACGATTGGTGGTTTGCGCGACACATGACCAGCAACATAGAAGGGTATATTCCAAAGAATTACGTCGCCTCTGCCACATCCCTCGAATGCCAAGAGTAAGATAATTTTTTTATAGGAAAACTCTCGTTAAACTTTTTGTGTTCTTTGTATTTAATACCAGAACTTCGAAGAAACTTGAAATAACTGTTAGTAAATAATAATTATTCCTCGTATGAAATGCGAACGTCAGGGAAGCATATGTAACTGATTGGTTTGTGTTTCAGTTGGTATTTTGGTAAAATAGCTCGGAAGGAGGCGGAAAAACTACTTATGGCTCCCGGAAACTTGAGGGGAACATTTCTTATCCGAATGTCGGAACAGGCGAGCCACGGTTATTCGCTGAGCATCAGAGTAAGTGTATTAACAGTGAGTGTTTTTCGTTCATATCTAGTTTAATTTTTACCGTCGTCATTCGCTCTCTTACATTGATTCACGCGTCGAAGGTAAGGGATGAATGATTCCGTTTCATTCGTTAGTTGAGACTTCTTTTTGTTTTTGTACTTCGTTTTGCGTTATTTTATCGTAACTTCACGCGTGAGCATTAAATATTAATTTATTTACGTTTTAAGTAAGAGTTTCCATAGTTTCTTTACATTGTGTAGCTGGTGCTTGACGAAGTTTGTGAACAAAATACAAAGTATAAATGAGATACGTAAATGTTTTTTATCACGGAGAAGATATTCGCATTTTTCTCGTTAAATTTGCGCTCATAAGTTTAGTTTTATCTCTTTGGTCACGTTACATCGCGAAGTACGAGTTTCGCCGTGCGCAAAGCCATCTCCGATCTATTTGAAGGTGAGAGCCGTTTCTTAGGAGCGGAATTACAGTTCGAATGACAAAATAATTTAATGGCATTTTAGTCAAAGGGTAGGATGAGGTGAAGGAATCATTGATGCGCTATTCTCATTTCTACTTTTTGCCTTTGTACAGAAGGTTGACAAAAGTAAATAGAGACCACGATGATTGTCCTCGAGAACAAATGGCAAAACTCAGCCAGAACGTACGTGTGTCTGTGTGTGTGTGTGTGTGGCAGTTTTACGTAATGGAAAGGGGAAAGCAACACGATTCTGAATATATTGATTCGATAAGACTTTTATTATCAAATAAAAAACTATGGAAAATCCGAAGGGGTGTCTCTACTTTTGTCAACCCTCACATCCTTTATACACTATTTTATGCGTAAACAGGGTCGTGACTAGTGGTATACCAATTAATTGGCATCTGGAGAATCGGCTAAATTTAGTCAATTCTCTCTCGGATTCTCTGAAATTTTAAAATTTTCATTACAAAAAATCTATATTTATAGAAAATTCAACAGACAAAAACACTATTTATGATAATTTATACTTATTTCAAAGTGTAATTATACAAAAATATTTTACATTCACGTAAAAGGCAGAGCTTAATAAGTTAACATTTTCTCGAACTAGCTAATCTCTAAATATTATAAACTATCGTAATCTACTCTGTATTAATAATAATTCTATATTAGTTGTACTTTATTTTTTATATATTAAAACCATCTTATTATGTTGACTTTATTTCAAGTATTTTAATAATTTCATAAACCCAAATTATATATCCATTTTTTTATTCAAATTGGCCACCAGGGACTTGAAATTTTAAGGAAAAATTTTGTTCTTGTTGACATTGTTAAAGAAAGAAAATACCTTCAACAAAGGAAAACAATTACTTTAAATATTGATATTCAATTTATGAAACTAAAATAAAATTATTTTAGCATTTTACTGAGTAATAATCATTTTAGCTACGGTATACGAGCAACAAATTCTGGTACTGTATATTGTGGAGTGAGCTAAGGAAAAACATTTAAACAAATTTGAAATGTAAAAATATGAAAATTGAAAGTTTTACATTAGATTAGTAAAATTTATGAAGGAATTGAATTTTTTTAAATATAGTCAGAGAATCGGCATCGGCTGAATTTTGGAATCGGTACATCACTAGTTGTGACATATTTAAAGAAGAAAACTGAATAGTGTACACTACTGATTTAGACTTAAATAATAATAATAATAATTATTATTAATTGTATACTGTAAGAAGTTTTTTCTGAAGGAATTGTCAAGTAACAGAAAGCAACAATTTAAATATTAAATTATTTTTTCCTTTTAATGTTTTTAGAGAAATGAAAGGAATAGGATATGGAAAGAGAAAGGAAAGGAAAAATGACTAGTATCCATCTAAAATTTTGGTTTTAAATGGAGTGCAAAATTTCTATGAGAAGCGTTTGCTTTTAATTTGTTTTGAGGCTACAGTATTCCGAATAATCCCGTTATGTATTGGGGAGATCTCAGATATTTCAAATGTAAAGTTAGTTATATCTACAGTATGTATTTCCCAATTATTGTCACTTTCTGAATTGTCCAAAGATGTTTCTCACAAAAAAAATTAATTAAAATTAAACTAATTAAAAAAAAAATTATTTTTAACATCATAATGAAAAACTTTTCAGGCACTCTTCATCCACAATTAAGTTACGGTTTAAAATATAAAAATTTTGGTTTGTCATAGTATATATATTTATGACCTTAATTCATTGAACTTATCTCGTATGCAACCCGCTTTCAGATGTAATTTCTAAATTACCTGTTGAATTAGCTATCTTTTGTATTGAAGAACTAATAAGTCGGTTGAACGTGATCAACCTCGTCTGAAACCTTGGTATCTGTTAAAAGCCAATTTCGTTTTTTTACATACCACGAATAGATTTATAGATTTACAGTTTTTGGCTTTTTTTTATCACCTTCATGAACAGTGATGAATGTAACTTCAGCCGTTTTCTTCCACTCTAAAAGCAAATCTTGGAAAAAAAATCAGTAACTATATAATTTAGAAGATATAAATTAAGCCAAATGTTGATAATTTTTTACTTAATTAATTTTTATTCTCTACTAACAGGATTGGGATGCACAGAAAGGTGAACACGTCAAACATTACCGAATAAAGAAGTTGGATAATGGTGGTTTCTTTATCACGTCTTCGCAAGCCTTCCGAACGCTAAATGACCTCGTCGAAGCGTATGGACGTAATAACTACGGCCTCGCCTGCCTCCTCCAGTACCCTTGTCCTCGCCCACGCCCGCAGCAGTGGGATTTATCTCGCGAAACGAAAGACCAGTGGGAGATCGATAGGAACTCCCTGCAGATGGTAAAGAAATTAGGACAAGGCTCCTTTGGAGAAGTTTGGTACGGTAAGTATGAAGGAATAGATCGGTGTTGTTATTATTTCAATATATAAATTGTTTTGCATAACTCTACTGAATAATAATAATTGGTATTCGGTTGTTCGCGTCTCATTGAAGTTTTCCTTCTTGAAAAGGTTTATGGAACAACGAGAATGAGGTAGCGATAAAGACTCTGAAGGAAGGCAGCATGAGCCGAACAGACTTCTTGGAGGAAGCGGCAATCATGAAGCAGCTACGACATAGAAACATTCTCGTCCTGTACGCGGTTTGCACGAAGCAGGAACCAATTCTTATTATCACGGAATACATGCGTCACGGAGCTCTCCTAGAACTCTTAAGGAACGACGAGGGCAGAACGTTAAAGCTTAACGATTTAATTTATATAGCATCTCAGGTAGGATAGAAGAATGTGGTTTTGTTGGTTTAGGGACGTTCGTATCTTTTCCATTAAAAATGTAGTTTGTTTTGCTGTCATGAGTAGAGAGAAGGTTAATATTAATCACTGATACGGTAGCAATTTTAAGAGTATGGCTGAAATTTACCCGGTGTGTTTCCATACAGATACATATTTAAACTAAAACAGTGAGTTCTGTTTCCAGTGTCGAAGCATGATTAATAGCAAAGATGATACCGATTACTTTCAACCATCCATTATAACACCACTTACTTTATATAACACAAAGGAAACATTTAGAATAGTATGAACATCATATTCCACAGTAAAAATTAAAAAGTGAAACCATGACCTCGCATCAAAATGGACATTTATTCAACCCTAATTTCCGTATCATGTATCTTCAACTTCATTTCTTTTCTTTCGATTCTTGGTGGTGTAACGGTAATGACATAGAATGTATTTCTTGTTCGTAATAAGAACATAGTTATTGTACTTACTAAAAAAGTAAGTAAATAAAAATTAAAATAGGGAAACAAGATAGCATTAATGTTAGGCCAAGGCCTAACTTATTTGAAGTCCGAGACAAAGAAATATTGTTTACAGACTATAGAATGAATCAGTTAAAATTACCAACCTTACTTCAAGTAGTAGCTAATTATCTTCACAATGAAATGGATTTTTAAAGACTTTTATTTAACCCTTTAAGCCCTGAATTTTTTGTAGGGTTAAGTTATGAATGCTTGTATTTGAAACGTTAGCAATTTGTACCTTCAGTCCTTAAAGGGTTAAAAGGTAACACTTAAACTTAATAAATTGTAATTTAAATTTTTTAAGACTAAATGTAGTTGAAGGAAGTGTAATTAGTTTCAGTTTAGTAGAATATTCGGTCTGTACCTTCTCTCTGATGTGGTGAGTGATGCACTGTTTTCGCATCTTCAGTGTGTAATATTTTAATTGGGGTTTTCTTTGGCAAAAGGTGGCAGCCGGGATGGCGTACTTGGAAAGCAAGCAACTTCTTCACAGAGATTTAGCTGCTCGCAACGTCCTTGTAGGGGATTCTCTCCTTTGTAAAGTTGCAGATTTCGGCCTTGCGAGAATTATTGAAGGAGAAGATTATACGCCATCTTCTTGTAAGTCTTTAAATAACTGCTTGAGAGAAGCGTTTTTATTTTTGTGTGCTTGAAAGGTAAGGTGCAGCAGCGGTCACACTTATTAAAAGGGATGAGTAAACATTTGTCAGGTGTACGTAAAGGAATAATGATTGAAAAACTTGTTTTGATTGAAATAAAAGTAGAGCTGTGTCATAATAGTGATCATTGTCAGAAATTGTGAAAGAATTTCAGTATATAGGTTGTTCGATTGAAAAGTGAGGTACGAATAAACTAAATTGACAAAACGAAGTCTCTGTTTGGGAAAAATATTCAAAGATAACTAACGTAGATCTCGTCGACCAAACAGAACTACTAGTTACTGTCTTTAATCAGTTCATCCAACTCGCCTTTTATGGAATGCTAGCGACTACACTTTCTTCAAAATATTGACAGTACGAGAAAAGTAGATAATCGGCAAGTATGAGTGAAGTCAGGTAGCAGTTGGACACGAGGATAGAGAGAAGTATGTTCCGTTGTAGTATGCTTACGTGGACAGTGAGTTATGACAGTCTTGAAGGACTTGGTGAATGTGAAGGTGCGACGAGTAGAACATAACTCCATAAAAAGACTGGGTGGGATTATTGTTTTTGTAAATAAGTATGAAACTGATATGAATGTAGCGTGAAAGTTTGCAGGAAAGAGAGCTGAAAGAATAATGTAATGACGGGGTGATTTAATCACCTTCGCAACCTCTAAGGTCGTATGACGACGGATGGGACCTACAGCTCTACGTAGGATCCGAACCGCGAGTTGCTACATAATCTGAACGCAGAGGACTGGCCTCTCATTCGTCTACTATCCAGACCCAATGTCACTTAACTTCGCTGATAGATAGGGAGCGGTGTTACGATACTGGCTACGACGTAGCCCGAGATGAAAGGAAATGCTTCAGTTCTTTGGCAGTGGATGCTCTATACTTATCTTTTCCCGAGTGTGTGTGTGTGTATGATTTTTTTTCAATAATTGCCCATTTTAAATCTCAGACGAAGAAAAAATCTGCCATTCTCTGTCCATTATATATTGTAGTTAATAATATAATTTTTTATTTGCATAAAGACAATGTTTTACTTTATAGAAATCGGTATCAATAGAACTGCACTACTCGCTAGGCTTTGTGAAAAGCAACTAGAAATCTAATTGTCTTTATATTGTAACAAAAATAGCAGGAGGCCTAATAATTGGTTCGGAGTACAATTACGTTATGTGCTAAACCAAAGTTTTCTTGTCGTTGTAAACTTTCCTAAAACAAATACGTTGGACTGGAAAGGATTTATTATAATTATTGCACATTTTGAAAACTTTTGTGATTTGTAGTCAGTGTGCAAATATGAAAATTGAAGATACGTTTTTCGGAAATTTAAGCAAATTTATTACAATGAATATTTATCGTTGTTAAGTGTAAATTTAGGGATCAGATTTTTTTAGCGAGTATCCTGAAAGCTTTATTACGATATTGTAAGTTACTGCGTGTGTTTGGTCGGTGAACACGTCTTGATGGCCTTCACAAGTTAACAGAACTTGAAAGGATTTTCAATTTTATGAACAGCTTTTAGCTAATTGATTAAAAATAGTTGCCAGCTGCTTTAAAATATAAAACGATACCCAAAATAAAATTTGCTATATCACATTAAACACGGAAAGAGGGAAATAGTTTTAGGCTCGCAAAAGTAGAAATAGATAGTAGCGAGGTAAGGGCTACGTCGTGGCCTGTGTAGCAATACCGCTTCCCGTTGATCGTCAAAGTTAGGTGATATTGAGTCTGGATAGTAGTTGGATGAGAGAGTCGCGGTTCGGATCCCACGTAGGTTGTTCTCCTTGGATAGATGTTGTGAAGGTGGTGTTAAACAACCCCATCGAACATCTACGAGGTAGCCTTATTAATTACAACGAATTTAAACTACTAACTCAATTATACTTTTGATAAACTTTGGAAAAAAGATTGTCAAAAAATAATAATAAAACGGTAAAAAACAAAGAAAAACGTTTTTAATTTTTGTCAGATGTTTGAAACAGATGAGATGAATGAAAGTGAGAATCTTTATTATTATTATTATTATTATTCTTTTCGAGGAGAACCTCGAGAACAGACCATTTGACATGATTTATTGAAGTTAATAGACGTTTGATAAAACACGCTTCCCGCCCACTTTGTTACACAACTTTATAGCATTAGTGATGGTAAGTAATGTTAAAAAACTGGTGCTTTGAAGTATGTTCAGAGTTCGGTTTTAACGTATCCATTTTCCATTCTCCATCGTGTGGGTACGACGGTTGAACTAGAGACTAAGACAGTAAAATCAATTACACCCAAGGCTACATAGGGATCATCACCCGGTATAAGATACCACTCTAACCTCAGAAATTGAATGTTACCTTTCGTGGCAAGGTTGAGGGTATACTGCCACTGTTGCGTAAGTTGAGACCAATGACTCCATTTACACGTTTCATCAAACACCCCAAACATTTAAATTGTTCCACACCCTGTAATTTTCTTCGTGACTACAATATTGCACGCCTACTCTCCTTCTATCAGCTACAAGAACTTTACTCTTATTTGCTTTCACTTTCAGTAATCTCCCTTCACATACGCCAACAGAAGTTGCCACTGTCTCCGTAATTCGTTTCCTAATTCACCCAGAAGCATTACATCATTATTATCATCTTCATTATCATCTTCATTATAATCATCATTATAATAATAATATCCAATCCAATCCAATCCACCTGTTCATCTGCCTCACGTACCAGCACACTGAAATTCCCTTTAAAATCTGTTATTTGCTTATCTTGCACTAATAAACTGTGCAGTTTCTCACTCCTTTCCAAGATAATTTTCTGTTCTCCACGTACTGTTGAGAATTCGCATTCATTCGCATTCATCTTCCTTTCCAAATCTTCATCTATTCCTTTTTGCACTCTACCACTATTTTAACATTATTCTTGTATTTTTTGTACAACTCATTACAGCTCGTTTCATCACTGTCAGGCTGCCTATGTAGCATTCTTTCCCAGGTTTTCTTTCACAATATTTTTTCCTCATCATTCCACCATGCAATTACATTTCTCTTCACTCCATTTTGTATAACCCTACGCGCATCAGGTGCTGTCTCCCTTAAGCATTCCTTATACAAATTCTACTTATTCTCTACAGGGTTTGACAAAAGTGAGGCACCATAACATTTATTATTGATCTTGTAATAAATGTTTGAACTATTTTTTTGTCAACAGTGGCTGGCGGAGGAGGGAGAATCTTGTCCGTTCTACACTTTACTTTTACTACTATTCCTGCTTGAAAGATTTACACGTTTATACGTGTAAGCATAATATAATTTTTTGGTATTCTCCGTTTTCATTTTCTTTTTCTATTTTTTCTTTTTCTATATCTTTCTTAGGTTATTCTAGAGTGGATCTTAGGGTCTTTGTTAGCCCGTATCTCGGTAACTCTATAACGCGAACGTATGGCATATTTAAGGTCTGTTTTGTTTTCGAAAGACTGTTCAATCAGTTTGTTAAATGGGCGCGTACGGATATGGAGAATGGCTTATTGTATTTGTAGCCCACGCTCGAAAAGGATATTTTATTGTAATGTGGGTAAACGATTTCGGATGGTGGACTCATTGACTCGGTATTTATCGAAAGACTCGCTAATTCCGCTAAATGTACGCTTACTCTTAAGATTAAGTTTGCATTTAGCGTAACCCTTGATTCAAACTTGTTTTTAGCACGTAAATAAACCCACGCTGCTACAGGATTTTGCCCTTTGTTACACCTCCAGAACCATCACCCGATGAAAGAGAGAAAAAGCTGCGGGTTCTACCCTGGGTGGCTAGAGACCCTGACACAAATCCTACAAAACGCATTGAGAAGCAACTTTAACGAAGCTAACCTCAAACCAATCAAGACAACTCAGATTGAATGCACGGTTTCTTTCCATATTTCATGAAATGCCATAATTTCTTTCGAATAAATTAGTTATAAAGTTCGTAAAAAGTTTTCTTCTTTATCAGTGAAATAATTATGGAAAAACCACTCAAAATTTTTGAAAAATGTGAAAGTATTCCAGAAAAAGATAACAAATATTTTTAATTTTACTCTTCACTGTTAAAATTCACTTCTACTGCCTTCTTAGAGCTAAAAAGTGACTTTGAATTGATAAGAATTCCTTTTTAAAATCTAATCGTAATTCATGTATGTAATGTGTTAATCATACGAAAGAAATCTGCGCGTATGATGCCTTACGAGCGCGGCTTATAAAGCTAAAGTAATTATAATTATTAACACTGAGGGGGCCACGAGTCAAATATACTGTGAATTAATATGAATGAAGAAAGGGTTCATATTTTCTCGACCACTCGGACTTCACTCGGCTCATCATGAAAACTGACGGCAAAATTTCATCCCCTTTTACCCACCTCGCGATGAAAATAGTGTTCATGCCCACCGACCTTTGGGGATGGTCAGTCGTGCGCGTCTCCAATTCACTGATATAATTTTACTCTGGTAAAATTTTCATCGCGTTATATCTTCCGTATTGATGCATACTTTTTAGGGTTATTGAGTCGATTAGACGAAGTGTATAACTTGTAGGAAATAATGAAGGCGAAACACTGCAAAACTTTACTTAAAGAGACGAATTGTGCGCGTAAGGCGAACATGATTACTCGTTTATTCATATTTCATTAATATCCCACCTCATTCGCCCTATCATGTAATTAACTGCATAAAGACAGCGACTTTATATTCTATAACGGTGATTTCCAGCATTTTGTGGCTCAGGACATACTCTGTTGGTAGAAATTGGACTATTTAAGTCTTTTATCAATATCTGGAAGGATATTAACTTATTTCGCAGTATCTGCAAGTCCCCACTTTTACGCTTGATCGCTGAATTTGACATACAGTATGAGCGATACGTCTCGCTTCTAAAATATCGAATGGGACAAAGTAATGATTTTTAAGTATTTGAGATGATAATATGCAAAATGAAAAGTGTTAGAGACTTCGTTGTTGAATGTAATGTTTGTCTATGTCTTGAAGTACTGGAATGGGAAGTTTGAAGGTCAATAGATGAAAAGGGTTGAGCTTTTGTTTACATGGTGGATGTAGTGTTTGTAACAGTATGAAACACGTATGTCATGTCATAGTGTAATAGGTGAAATAAACCAAAATTGGAGAATACCTTTGGTATGCAAATCGGGACACTAAACATAAACTAAACCTCGAGCATTTAGAACCCTTTCTCCATATATATACAGTATATATCGGGTGGCCACAAAAAAACTTTACTTAATTCAAAGTTTAATAACTGCAACAATTCAAAGCTTATGCGATTGAGCTTTGGCACACATTAACAGATGGTTATATTCTATAATTGCTGGAATTTTCAAATATGTAGGTTCTATAGTTTTGTTACAGTGAACAATTTAATAGCATATGTCTAAAAATAGCATGCCGAAGAAAATGAATTTGAACTTAACAAAATTTACTTAAACAAATGGTCAATATGACCACCTCCCTGTTGGTAAACTGCCCTCAATCGCTTTTTCCACGAGGAGATGCACTTTCGAACCTCATCTAAGGTGATATCCTCCCATGCCTACTGATTTCTCCTTAAGTTCATCTTCGGTGAATTTATCTTTCTGGCTGCCGTGTAAACCTTCACCATGAGGGAATCCATACTGAATAGTCCATCGGAATTACAGTCGGGAGACTGAGGCGGCCATTCATCCTTTTGATGAAAATTAGGGGTCTCTTGTCTAGAGATTTTGGGTCGCTCGGCTTGTATGGGCGGGTGCCCCATCTTGCTGGAAAATGTAGGCTCATCAGGATACAGCTGACGACAATCAGGAAGTAACCCATTATCTAACAGGTTGATGTAGCGCTCAGAGTTAACTTTAGTTTCGTTTGTGGCAATAAAATGAATTCGTGTTTTCCCCTTCCATGAAATTCCCGCCGATACCATTACTTTTCTGCTGAATCGTGAGGTTTCATGATAAAGCCTGGAGGGAGGAGTCCTTTTTCCTGAACCATAAACCCTGTCATTTTGCCTGTTTTTGGCCACCTCCAAACGTGAAATTTTCGTCTGTAAACACAACTTTTTGCACGTCTTCAGCTGAGTAGCGTTCATATAGGGATTTACAGCGGGTCTTTCTACGCTGTCTTACATTCTGATCACGCCGAAAAACTCGAATTCTCTTGTAGGCCTTCAATTTCAAACGTTTTACAATCCCTTGTACAGAGGAGCGAGAAATCCCAAGGTCGTACGCAATCTGTCTCTGGGAGCGATGAGTTCCTGGTGTATTCTCCTGGGATTGAATCAGTTCCTCCACGGCAGCCTTATTTTCTTCTGTTGAAACACTTTTGGGCCTGCCGCTGCCGGGTTCTCTAGCTGTTGATCCAGTATCATTTATCTTTCTTATTAAGTTATAAACACTTTGACGAGTCCAGTTCTTTGCGGGGAATTCTCGGACAATCCTATTTCCATTCAACCTTTTCCTTGACACATGCTTCTATGATGGCTTTATCACTTTTACTTAACGTCATGCTGGCGGGTTTTAGCGGAAAAATAAAAGAAAGCAAATTCACATTAGGTTTAGCCTACGCCAGCGAGCGTGTCATACTACGCTACATTAGGTTTAGCCTACGCTAGCGCACGTACGTGTCAGATGCACACCAGGCATGCTATTTTAGACATATGCTTTTAAATTGTTCACTGTAACAAAACTATAGAAACCTACATATTTGAAAATTCCAGGAATTATAGATTATATGCATCTGTTAATGTGTGCAAAATCTCAATCGCATAAGTTTTGAATTGTTGCAGTTATTAAACTTTCAATTAAGTAAAGTTTTTTGTGACCACCCGATATATATATATATATATAATATATAATATATGCGGCGTTGGGCGGCACAATGACAAATGAGCCAAAACAAAGTTTTCAGGCAAAGTTTTAAAGTGTGTGAAAGTTTAAATACTCATAACTTTATTAAAATATACATAATTCGATATCTTTTTTAAAATTTTGTAAGTACAGTAATTTTATGAACATAGCAATAAGGGTATAAAGATTTGAAGATTATAGCTATAACTTCATAAAGAATGAACGAATTTTTATTGTTTTTGTTACCTTCTTCACGTAATTTTATGGCAGTTAAATGAGTGAATATGTAAATGAATAAAAAGGCAACCTGGTACATGATAGAGGAAAGGTTGAAATTTACTGTGGTGTAGAAAACGGAATTTTCGCCCGTTCATTGATTCGTCATTGTGCCGCGCGACGCCTCGTACGCAGTATATGTATTATTATACCTATATTTTTAAATAGAATTTAGAAGAGTTGGCTTTATTATTGGTTTCTTAGTTCCTTTTACGAGAATACTTTTTAGCACTTTTAGGAGAGGTTTCTTACTCTGACTGACTGATTACTCTTTCGAGAAAAGAATACAGATTTGAAGATAAACCTAACGTTAATTCGTATTGATCGGTAGGTAATAAATTCCCCGTGAAGTGGACAGCGCCTGAAGCCATGCTTTACAACAGATTTACGATTAAGTCGGACGTGTGGTCATTCGGGGTCCTCCTCATGGAAGTGATTACTTATGGCGCAAATCCTTACCCAGGTATGATTCCATTCTTAATTACTCGTTCTGAGTAGAAAAGTAAGCGTTAAAGTTAGTAGAAAACCCCCTTTCGGGTTTCTTTAACCCTTTCGCTGCGATGTTCGACTTTAGTCGAATATAGTCCCACAATCATTAACTGCAACATTCGATCATAGTCGACGTACACAAATTGTTGTATCCCGTTGTTGCGATATTCGGCTTTAGTCGCAGTCATAGAAAAGGATTTTTAAGAGAGTGCTTTTGTATTTAATTTTTTTTTTATTTACCGTTTCAATAAAATCTGCAGTGGAAGGGTTCATTTTGTCTCTGTATTTACAAAATTTTAGTATTACTTAAAAAAAAAGAAAGCCGCAATACGTGTGTAGATGTTCCACGAGATGTGTGAACACTTACGTTCTTGACAAGATCTTAACCACCCGTAATTTTATGGAATAAAAATCTGCCATTATTTCAAAGTACGAGAGAGTGATTTAAAACTAATTACAACTAATTAAAAAAATTAAAGAATAATTTCTTTGTATAAAACTCGTCACTTTCATAATTATATATTGCGGATGAGTTATTTAAGCCGACCTTCATTATATTAAATACTCGTGAAGTTCAGTATATTTCATATGTCAGGTGGGTTTTTGACATTTTAAAAGGTTTGTATTTTTTATTAACTAAAATAAAAGCACGAAATTTTTACTGTACCTTTACTGTACCTTTTCTAGTGCAAAATGTGTTCTACGTAATGTCCTTTCAATTCACGATACTTTCGGCGGAATAATATCATAAATGGGTTTTTCGCAGTTTATGATAAAGAAATATTGGGGCATTCCAGGACAAATCACCCCAAAATTAAAAAATTTGTCACCACTCCGACCCGGATTTTAATGAAAATTGACATATGGGGTTCTTCCGGGTGCTGATTTCACTGGTTCAAGTAAAAAAAGTTCTATGACCCATAGTTTTTGAATATGGGCCCCCAAAATCTTTGGGGCCCCACTTTACCACCTAACTTTAATGGGCAATAACTTCCAAACATCTTGTTGTAGACCTATAAAACTATACATTTTTAGAATCAGCATGAAGAGATCTATTAAATGATACCACATTCAAATGTGTAGAACAATAATGAAAATTTTCACCCCTTTTTTTATTTTTGACCCCCACCCCCCTAGACAGTGAAATCCAAAATTTTTTTTTCATTTATTAAACTTCCATTAATTGTTAAAAAATACAAACAATAAAAAACGTGGGTATCAAGTTGCAAGATATTTTAAAAATTATTGAAAAAATATGTACATTGACATTTGTACATTGTACATTGAAATTTTGACATTTTTACGCAGACTAAAATAGAAAACTACAAATGATATATTTACATCCTATGTATAACTCATATTCACGCACTTTCTCTCAATGTTTTTGTTAATTATGCTTATTTTATTACAGATGTGCTTATTTTGAGTCAAATCATATCTTATTTTTGAGATTTACAATTGTGTATTTTTAGTAATGAAAAATGGTTAGATACTGTGATGATCCTTTACAAAAACATAAGAAAAAGATACACAAGGATATAAGAACCATCAGCCAGTCACTTTATGATCGATGTAAATGGAAACTACAAAGGAATACTGTACTACGTAGCAACTGTAGAAAATTATTGACCCAGAGACCAGAGTTGCTATCAACATCACAAAGTGAAGAGTCTGATCACAATCAGTCTTCTGAGAATGTTATTTCAGAAAGCGATGAATATGATCCAAGTATATCAAGTAATGCCAAAGAAGAGGTTTCTCAAGTTCTAGAAAGTCTTGCTGTGACTCCAGTGAAGAAGCGTAAGTATTTAATGATAGATACTTTTTATATTTATAATTTTTTTATTTATATTATTTATTTATAATGCATTTACTTTCAAGACAGTTTTTCAGCAGTTGCTGAAAAACTTAATGAAATTAATATGTTGACATATTAAATTTATTAAACTTATTAAACTTATGAAATTAATATGTTGACATATTAATTATTATTGTCCATATATATCAAATGGAGTCAAATATTTATTAATTAAAAAATCTCAGATGGTTTGGGTTCCTCAAGAAAAGAAGCAAAAGCTATTCAAACAATAAAAAAAGCACGTCGTTCTTTAAAACGAAACCTAGAAACAAGTTTAGAAATTGAGATCCCAAGCCCATCAAAAACTACAAGGTTGGATCATGAAACTCAATGGTATGAATTTTAAAATGATACGCTATTATTAAGTAGGAACATATACCTAAACTAAAACTGAAGCATAAAAATAAAATGTAGGTATTCACCTTTGATAGTAGAAACTAGAAGCACAACTCCCTAAAGATTGGAGATCAGTGGGCCCATTAAATCATTTGGAATTCATTTGGTCATATGGAAAAACTATACATGCTTACAACATGGTATCGTATGTGGTACCTTTATTTCATAATTAAATATAAATTATTAATTAATTGAATTAAATATCTACAAAATTGCCTCGGGATTGGCGACATAGCCTAATGAGAATGAAATGATTGCCATATACATAGAACCCGTATGCAGGCGTCGGGCCTGCATAACCACGAGAAACATTTATTTCACGTGATCAAAATTTTCCATTGCTAACTTGTGAGATTACATCAAGGCAAGGGTCAACAACCTTTGCCAAATCAGCAATTTATACTAAAATACGAAGATTATATTATAGCGGCGCTGGCTCGGAGCTCTTTATGTTATAGCGAACGCTTTAAACAGGGAAGATGTGCTTCGTCTTCTCTAAAGTTCTGAGTGAATTCCTTATAATATAAAACTTAATAACTATAAAAAGGATAGTCCTATTCCTTCAGGGTTTTAATTAGTGACTGCCTATACTAGTTACAAAGTGTCAATTCGCAGTGTAGACTCCATCGTAATGGCCCTACATCGAAGCAAACTAAGGCTCAGCGAAAATAAGGTGGGACACTTTCTTTCGTTCACATATAGGCATCTAAAATCCCGACGCTAAAGTTACCGAAAACAATTAAATATAAAGAAGTCCTTTGAAGACCTACACATACATAACTCTCTAACGAAAAAACGTAGGGCTTTTGTCGGTAACTCTCCACTGAAGTCTGCTGGAAATTTCCAACGGATGATGGTATCAGGCAATCAACCCATAGCCATATATAGTTTTTTCATATGGTGGCCCGTATATGGGGAACGAACCCCTCTAAAATTTACACTGACATACACAGTGGCTAGGCTTAGCTCAAGGCCTAACCCCAATTTCAACCATAACCCCACTATAGTTTTTTCATATGGTGGCCTATCTAACTGGGGAACCGATCCCTTTACCTTTACACTAACCGAAAACAAAGGCTTGTTCATTTAACACAAGCGTAACTAATTTTAGGTCCTATAAAAATAGGCCCACAACATTAAGCCTATTTAATAGGTCCTACTCTTTAACTCAAAACAAAGCCTTGTTGATTTAACAGGCTTAACTCATTTTAGGTCCTATAAAAAAGACCAATTTCAACATAAGCCTATTTAGTAGGCCCAAATCACTTAACCTTAAATAATAGGCATAGCATACTCATACACTAAAGGCCTACTTCAAACTACAATTTGCAATTAAATATACAAAAAGCCTACCTCACAAAGTAGGCCCTACTTTTTACACTCAAGGCCTATCTTAACTAAAAACATTAAATTTATAATTCAACCTGTGGTGTAGGTTATAAAATTTATTTCAGCACCTGTAACATCACAAAATTAACCGCAGAACTTTAACATCACAAAGACCTAAAGCAATTGCACGAATTCAAACCTACATCCATCTAACACACATTCTAAGTCCTATTTGACATATAGGCGTAACCTATTTTAAGTCCTATTTGACATATAGGCGTAACCTATTTTAAGTCCTATTTGACATATAGGCGCAACCTATTCCAAGTCCTATTTGACATATAGGCGCAACCTATTCCAAGTCCTATTTGACATATAGGCGCAACCTATTCCAAGTCCTATTTGACATATCGGCGCAACCTATTCCAAGTCATATTTGACGTATAGGCGCAACCTATTCTAAGTCGTATTTGACGTATAGGCGCGACCTATTCTAAGTCCTATTTCACATATAGGCATAAAACAGACGAGGCTTGATATAAGGGTCTCAAATGCAACATTTGAGGAACTTTACTCAGCCAAATTGGTTAACCTAACCCAAAACCCAAAAATAAAACCCGACAACAAAGTACACATTTACACACATAAGTACAGTATAGTATATAAATATATACATACGACTCCAAACATTCAATTCTTCTTTTAAGGAAGAATCACACAACAGATTTCATCAACAGACACATACATTCCTTGCGAACAGATTGGATTCCTTCAAAACCCCAAACCTTCCAGACCTACCTGTAGGATACACAACATTTGCTCAATCATAACTACGAGTATTGACTTCACTGGAGTGGTGAATCCAAGTTTTGAAGACCAACTGGATTCACACACACACACACACACACACACACACACTGTACTCTTTCCATCTGTCAAACACAACTACTTGTCTGAACATAACCAAGGATCGGAGAGTAAAAGCTTTTTTTGTTGCGCTCTTGTTCTGTGCACATAATTTTGTGCCAAAAATTATATGGTTAGACAGTGGCACATACAAACTACTCTACTCTAAAGGGTTTTATGGCTACCCTTAGACACAGCCTAACAGAACATCAAAGGGCCTTGGCCTACCTTGGCCATAGCCCAACAGAACATCAAATGGCTGATGGCCTACCCTTGGCCATAGCCCAACAGATCATCAAAGGGCCTTAGCCTACCTTGGCCATAGCCCAACAGATCATCAAAGGGCCTTGGCCTACCTTGGCCATAGCCCAACAGATCATCAAAGGGCCTTGGCCTACCTTGGCCATAGCCCAACAAATTCATCAAAAGGCTGATGGCCTACCTTGGCCATAGCCCAACAGATCATCAAAGGCCCTTGGCCTCACTTGGCCATAGCCCAACAAATTCACCAAGGGGCTGATGGCCTCACTTGGCCATAGCCCAACCTATTCAACAAGGGGCTGATGGCCTCCCTTGGCCATAGCCCAACCTATTCAACAAGGGGCTGATGGCCTCGGTCATAGCCCAACCTATTCAACAAGGGGCTGATGGCCTCCCTTGGTCATAGCCCAACCTATTCAACAAGGGGCTGATGGCCTCCCTTGGCCATAGCCCAACCTACTAAACAAGGGGCTGATGGCCTCCCTTGGCCATAGCCCAACCTACTAAACAAGGGGCTGATGGCCTCCCTTGGCCATAGCCCAACCTACTAAACAAGGGGCTGATGGCCTCCCTTGGCCATAGCCCAACCTATTCAACAAGGGGCTGATGGCCTCCCTTGGCCATAGCCCAACCTATTCAACAAGGGGCTGATGGCCTCCCTTGGCCATAGCCCAACCTATTCAACAAGGGGCTGATGGCCTCCATTGGTCATAGCCCAACCTATTCAACAAGGGGCTGATGGCCTCCCTTGGCCATAGCCCAACCGATTCAACAAGGGGCTGATGGCCTCCCTTGGTCATAGCCCAACCTACTAAACAAGGGGCTGATGGCCTCCCTTGGTCATAGCCCAACCTACTAAACAAGGGGCTGATGGCCTCCCTTGGCCATAGCCCAACCTATTCAACAAGGGGCTGATGGCCTCCCTTGGCCATAGCCCAACCTATTCAACAAGGGCCTGATGGCCTCCATTGGTCATAGCCCAACCTATTCAACAAGGAGCTGATGGCCTCCCTTGGCCATAGCCCAACCGATTCAACAAGGGGCTGATGGCCTCCCTTGGTCATAGCCCAACCGATTCAACAAGGGGCTGATGGCCTCCCTTGGTCATAGCCCAACCTATTCAACAAGGGGCTGATGGCCTCCCTTGCTCATAGCCCAACCTATTCAACAAGGGGCTGATGGCCTCCTTGGCCATAGCCCAACCTACTAAACAAGGGGCTGATGGCCTCCCTTGGCCATAGCCCAACCTACTAAACAAGGGGCTGATGGCCTCCCTTGGCCATAGCCCAACCTACTAAAGGGGCTGTTGGCCTCCCTTGGCCATAGCCCAACCTATTCAACATCGGCTGATGGCCTCCCTTGGCCATAGCCCAACCTATTCAACAAGGGGCTGATGGCCTCCCTTGGCCATAGCCCAACCTATTCAACAAGGGGCTGATGGCCTCCCTTGGCCATAGCCCAACCTATTCAACAAGGTGCTGATGGCCTCCCTTGTCCATAGCCCAACCTATTCAACAAGGTGCTGATGGCCTCCCTTGGCCATAGCCCAACCTTTTCAACAAGGTGCTGATGGCCTCCCTTGGCCATAGCCCAACCTATTCAACAAGGTGCTGATGGCCTCCCTTGGCCATAGCCCAACCTATTCAACAAGGTGCTGATGGCCTCCCTTGGCCATAGCCCAACCTATTCAACAAGGTGCTGATGGCCTCCCTTGGCCATAGCCCAACCTATTCAACAAGGTGCTGATGGCCTCCCTTGGCCATACCCCAACCTATTCAACAAGGTGCTGATGGCTTCCCTTG
Organism: Bathynomus jamesi; assembly: GCA_023014485.1. Lineage (NCBI taxonomy): Eukaryota > Metazoa > Arthropoda > Malacostraca > Isopoda > Cirolanidae > Bathynomus > Bathynomus jamesi. Next base: position 140,771 of record JAJOZX010000828.1, on the reverse strand, counting down.
GCCATAGCCGAACCTATTCAACAAGGGGCTGATGGCCTCCCTTGGCCATAGCCGAACGTATTCAACAAGGGGCTGATGGCCTCCCTTGGCCATAGCCGAACCTATTCAACAAGGGGCTGATGGCCTCCCTTGGCCATAGCTCAACCTATTCAACAAGGGGCTGATGGCCTCCCTTGGCCATAGCCCAACCTATTCAACAAGGGGCTGATGGCCTCCCTTGGCCATAGCCCAACCTATTCAAAAAGGGGTTGATGGCCTCCCTTGGCCATAGCCCAACCTATTCAACAAAGGGCTGATAGCCTACCTTGGCTATAGCCCAACAGATCATCAAAGGGCCTTGGCCTACCTTGGCCATAGCCCAACAAATCCATCAAACGGCTGATGGCCTACCTTAACCATAGCCCAACAGATCATCAAAGGCCCTTGGCCTCACTTGGCCATAGCCCAACAGATCATCAAAGGCCCTTTGCCTCACTTGGCCATAGCCCAACAGATCATCAAAGTCCATTGGCCTCACTTGGCCATAGCCCAACAAATTCACCAAGGGGCTGATGGCCTCCCTTGGCAATAGCCCAACCGATTCAACAAGGGGCTGATGGCCTCCCTTGGTCATAGCCCAACCTATTCAACAAGGGGCTGATGGCCTCCCTTGGTCATAGCCCAACCTATTCAACAAGGGGCTGATGGCCTCCCTTGGTCATAGCCCAACCTATTCAACAAGGGGCTGATGGCCTCCCTTGGCCATAGCCCAACCTACTAAACAAGGGGCTGATGGCCTCCCTTGGCCATAGCCCAACCTACTCAACAAGTGGCTGATGGCCTCCATTGGCCATAGCCCAACCTATTCAACAAGTGGCTGATGGCCTCCCTTGGCCATAGCCCAACCTATTCAACAAGGGGCTGATGGCCTCCCTTGGCCATAGCCCAACCTATTCAACACGGGGCTGATGGCCTCCCTTGGCCTTAGCCCAACCTATTCAACACGGGGCTGATGGCCTCCCTTGGCCTTAGCCCAACCTATTCAACACGGGGCTGATGGCCTCCCTTGGCCATAGCCCAACCTATTCAACACGGGGCTGATGGCCTCCCTTGGCCATAGCCCAACCTATTCAACACGGGGCTGATGGCCTCCCTTGGACTTAGGCCAACCTATTCAACACGGGGCTGATGGCCTCCCTTGGACTTAGGCCAACCTATTCAACAAGGGGCTGATGGCCTCCCTTGGACTTAGGCCAACCTACTAAACAAGGGGCTGTTGGCCTCCCTTGGACATAGCCCAATCTATTCAACAAGGGGCTGATGGCCTCACTTGGCCATAGCCCAACCTATTCAACAAGGGGCTGATGGCCTCCCTTGGCCATAGCCCAACCTATTCAACAAGGGGCTGATGGCCTCCCTTGGCCATAGCCCAACCTATTGAACAAGGTGCTGATGGCCTCCCTTGGCCATAGCCCAAACTATTCAAGAGGGCTTTATGGCTACTTTGGCCATAGCCCAAACTACTATTACAACAACGGTCTTATGGCCTCCCTTGGCCATAGCCCAAACTACTATTACAACAACGGTCTTATGGCCTCCCTTGGCCATAGGCCAAACAACACAAAAACACTACAGGATTCAAAGCCCCAAGCCCTCTAGATCGACCTGTGGAGGAGTAAAATTTACTCCACTAAAATTACGGGTATTGACTAGTCTGAAGTGGTAGGAGGTTTGAATACAGTATAAACACTTTTAACCAAACAACACAACATGGAAGTATAGTACATTTCAATTAACTCACCAACGTAGAAGTCACTTTAAAACATAAATCGTTAACAAAACAAAACATGACAAAACTCCAAAACCACATCATTAAACCAGCATTTAAAAACTGGTGACATAAAATTTACACAGATAATGAGCAAAGTTAAAATGCTTAATAACTTTAATTCCATAAATTTCCTATACCTAAGGGGAGTCAAACTAATTGACATAACTTTAACTAAACTTGAGAAGTTAGCCTCTTGAACTTTTTTATTTAAATAGGTCTTGAGTAACCTTTCTCTTTTAAATTCCTACTTCATTCTTTTTAATCCATTTTACATGTTTTTACACAGTTTGTCAAAAAATTTGATCTATAACGTACAAATTTTTCTCCGGCCCCCCGTCAGTATATGGAAAAACTATACACGCTTACAACATGGGATGTGGTACCTTTGTTTCATAATTAAATATAAATTATTAATTAATTGAATTAAATATCTACAAAATTGCCTCGGGATTGGCGACATAGCCTAATGGGAATGAAATGATTGCCATACATACATCGAACCTGTATGTAGGCGTCGGGACTGCATAACCACGAGAAACATTTATTATTTCACGTGATCAAAATTTTCCATTGCTAACTCATAAGATTACATCAAGACAAGGGTCAACAACCTTTGCCAAATCAGCAATTTATACTAAAATATGAAGATTATATTATAGCGGCGCTGGCTCGGAGCTCTTTATGTTATAGCGAACGCTTTAAACAGGGAAGATGTGCTTCGTCTTCTCTAAAGTTCTGAGTGAATTCCTTATAATATAAAACCTAATAACTATAAAAAGGATAGGCCTATTCCTTCAGGGGTTTAATTAGTGACTACCTATACTAGTTACAAAGTGTCAACTCGCAGTGTAGGCTCCATCGTAATGGCCCTACATCGAAGAAGACCGTCACGCCCTACATCGAAGCAAACTAAGGCCCAGCGAAAATAAGGTGGGACACTTTCCTTCGTTCACATATAGGCATCTAAAATCCCGACGCTAAAGTTACTGAAAACAATTAAATATAAAGAGGTCCTTTCTAGACCTACACATACAGCGTGTCCGAGAATTATCTGTACAATTTTTGGCTGTTATTAAAAGTCAACCATGAAGTGTAGAAATTCCAGTGTTGTCCCATTTTACAGAGAATCTCATTAAGTTTTTCTGATACCAAGTTTTGACAAGTTTTTTAAAAATTCCAGTGTGTCTGAACATTATCTGTACAATTTCATCTTTTAATAAAATTCTTGATAACACACGTAAAATTCTTAAACAAGATTATTTAGAATCTGTATTTTCAAAAGTTTCTTTTATTAAAGTAACGTTGTTACAAACATTCGATATGTGCACCATTAGTGATTCGCAAAACATCCAATCGATACTCCAAATGTTGCCATGTACGCTGCAGCATATCCACATCAATTCGCTCAATAACAGCTGTGATTCTTGCTTTTAAATCATCAATGTCTGTCACCGCGTACATTTCTAAAAACTTGTCAAAACGTGGTATCAGAAAAAACTTAATGAGATTCTCTGTAAAATGGGACAACACTGGAATTTCTACACTTCATGGTTGACTTTTAATAACAGCCAAAAATTGTACTGATAATTATCGGACACCCTGTACATAACTCTCTAACGAAAAAACATATGGCTTTTGTCGGTAACTCTTCACTGAAGTCTGCTGGAAATTTCCAACGGATGATGGTATCAGGCAATCAACCCATAGCCCTATATACAGGGTGTCCCATAAGTCCGGCATCATAGGAGAAATTCATCATTTTTCTATTTCTACAAACCATAATTCATATTTTTCTTATGCTCGGGATGCAATTTCCCGTACACCATTCTGTTCAGTGACGAGGCTGTTTTTTATGGAAATGGTGAGGTAAATTGACAGAACACCCGCTACTGGTCTCAAAATAACCCTCACTGGTATACCTCTTCAAAGGAACAAGGTGCATCTCGGGTGGGTGTTATGGTGTGGCATTTGGAAGGATCGCATCATAGACCCCCTCTTTTCGATGAACATGTCACTGGAGGTACCTACCTACGTATGCTCAAGGAAGAAGCATTTCCCAGTGTCTTGAACGAAGAAGGAATTTCCCAACGTGGTTCCAGCAAGACGACGCTTCTGCACATTACAGCACCTAAGTAAGGGAATACCTGTACCAACAATTCCTGGTCATTGGATAGGACGTCGAGGGCCTGTGGAATGGCCAGCTAGAAGCCCGGATCTCACGCCACTAGATTCTTATCTCTGGGGCCACTTGAAAGCGCTGGTATACGCAGAGAAAATTAGGAGTGTTGAACATTTGCGGCAGCCCATTATTGGGGCATGTAACGCCATTACTCCTGACATCATTCACCGTGTGCTTGCTGACTGGGTATCACGTCTGAATTTGTGTATTGAAAACAATGGTGCACATATTGAGCACGTTCTGTAAATAAAAGCTTTTGTTTTGCCTTTTTTTTTTTTTTCATATGATGCCGGACTTTTGGGACACCCTGTAGTTTTTTCATATGGTTGCCCGTATATGGGGAACGAACCCCTCTAAAATTTACACTGACATACACAGTGGCTAGGCTTAGCTCATTAGGCCTAACCCCAATTTCAACCATAACCCCACTATAGTTTTTCACATGGTGGCCCGTGTATGGGGAACTGACCCCTCTAAAATTTACACTGACATACATAGTGGCTAGGCTTAGCTCATTAGGCCTAACCCCAATTTCTACCATAACCCCACTATATTTTTTTCTTATGGTCGCCTATCTAACTGGGGAACCGATCCCTTTACCTTTACACTAACCGAAAAAAAAGGCTTGTTCATTTAACACAAGCGTAACTCATTTTATGTCCTATAAAAATAGGCCCACAACATTAAGCCTATTTAATAGGTCCTACTCTTTAACTCAAAACAAAGCCTTGTTGATTTAACAGGCTTAACTCATTTTAGGTCCTATAAAAAAAGACCAATTTCAACATAAGCCTATTTAGTAAGCCCAAATCACTTTACCTTAACTAATAGGCCTAACATGCTCATACACTAAAGGCCTACTTCAAACTACACACTGCAATTAAATATACAAGAAGCCTACCTCACAAAGTAGGCCCTACTCTTTACACTCAAGGCCTATTATAATTCAGTGGTGTAGGTTATAAAATTTATTTCAGCAATTTAACTTACTCATAAGACTCATTAAATTAACATAAAAAAATTCGACTCAGAACTGTAACATCAAAAAATTCGACTCAGAACTGTAACATCAAAGAATTCGACTCAGAACTGTAACATCAAAAAATTCGACTCAGAACTGTAACATCACAAAATTCGACTCAGAACTGTAACATCACAAAATTCGACTCAGAACTGTAACATCACAAAATTCGACTCAGAACTGTAACATCACAAAATTAAACGCAGATCTTTAACATCAAAAAATTCAACTCAGAACTTTAACATCACAAAGACCTAAAGCAATTGCACGAATTCAAACCTACACCCATCTAACACACATTCTATGTCCTATTTGACATATAGGCGTAACCTATTTTAAGTCATATTTGACATATAGGCAACCTATTCCAAGTCCTGTTTGACATATAGACACAACCTATTCCAATTACTATTTGACATAGGCACAACCTATTATAAGTCCTCTTTGACATATAGGCACAACCTATTCTGTTCTATTTGACATATAGGCAACCTATTCTAAGTCCTATTTGACATATAGCCGTAACCTATTCTAAGTCCTATTTGACACATAGGCGTAACCCTATTCTAAGTCCTATTTGACACATAGGCGTAACCCTATTCCAAGTCCTATTTGACACATAGGCGTAACCCTATTCCAAGTCCTATTTGACACATAGGCGTAACCCTATTCCAAGTCCTATTTGACATATAGGCGTAACCCTATTCCAAGTCCTATTTCACATATAGGCGCAACCTATTCCAAGTCCTATTTCACATATAGGCGCAACCTATTCCAAGTCCTATTTCACATATAGGCGCAACCTATTCCAAGCCCTTTTTCACATATAGGCGTAACATTCTAAGTCCTATTTGACATATAGGCACAACCTATTCTAAGTCCTATTTGACATATAGGCACAACCTATTCTAAGTCCTATTTGACATATAGGCACAACCTATTCTAAGTCCTATTTGACGTATAAGCGCGACCTATTCTAAGTCCTATTTGACGTATAGGTGCGACCTATTCTGTCCTATTTCACATATAGGCATAAAACAAACGAGGCTTGATATAAGGGTCTCAAATGCAACATTTGAGGAACTTTACTCCTGCCAAATTGGTTAACCTAACCCAAAACCCCCCAAAAAAAACCTACAACAAAGTACACATTTACACATACGTACGTTACAGTATATAAATATATACATACGACTCCAAACATCCAATTCTTCTTTTACGGAAGAATCACACAACAGATTTCATCAACAGACACATACATTCCTTGCAAACAGATTGGATTCCTTCAAAACCCCAAACCTAACAGACCTACCTGTAGGATACACAACATTTGCTCAATTATAACTACGGGTATTGACTTCACTGGAGTGGTGAATCCAAGTTTTGAAGACCAACTGGATTCAGAGCAACACACACACACACACACACACACACACACACACACACACACTGTACTCTTTCCATGTGTCAAACACAACAACTTGTCTGAACATAACCAAGGATCGGAGAGTAAAAGCTTTATGGCTGCGCTCTTGTTCTGTGCACATAATTTTGTGCCAAAAATGATATGGTTAGACAGTGGCACATACAAACTACTCTACTCTAAAGGGTTTTATGGCTACCCTTGGCCATAGCCCAACAGAACATCAAAGGGCCTTGGCCTACCTTGGCCATAGCCCAACAGAACATCAAAGGGCCTTGGCCTACCTTGGCCATAGTCCAACAGAACATCAAACGGCTGATGGCCTACCCTTAGCCATAGCCCAACAGAACATCAAACGGCTGATGGCCTACCCTTAGCCATAGCCCAACAGAACATCAAACGGCTGATGGCCTACCCTTAGCCATAGCCCAACAAATTCATCAACGGCTGATGGCCTACCTTGGCCATAGCCCAACAAATTCATCAAAGGCTGATGGCCTACCTTGGCCATAGCTCAACAAATACATCAAACGCTGATGGCCTACCTTGGCCATAGCTCAACAAATACATCAAAGGCTGATGGCCTACCTTGGCCATATCAACAAATTCATCAAAGGCTGATGGCCTACCTTGGCCATAGCCCAACAAATTCATCAAAGGGCCTTGGCCTACCTTGGCCATAGCCCAACATTCATCAAAGGGCCTTGGCCTACCTTGGCCATTGCCCAACAAATTCATCAAACGGCTGATGCCTACCTTGGTCATAGCCCAACAAATTCATCAAACGGCTGATGCCTACCTTGCCCATAGCCCAACAAATTCATCAAACGGCTGATGCCTACCTTGGCCATAGCCCAACAAATTCATCAAACGGCTGATGCCTACCTTGGCCATAGCCCAACAAATTCATCAAACGGCTGATGCCTACCTTGGCCATAGCCCAACAAATTCATCAAACGGCTGATGCCTACCTTGGCCATAGCCCAACAAATTCACTAAGGGGCTGATGGCCTCACTTGGTCATAGCCCAACCTATTCAACAAGGGGCTGATGGCCTCACTTGGCCATAGCCCAACCTATTCAACAAGGGGCTGATGGCCTCACTTGGACATAGCCCAACCTATTCAACAAGAGGCTGATGGCCTCACTTGGCCATAGCCCAACCTATTCAACAAGGGGATGATGGCCTCCCTTGGCCATAGCCCAACCTATTCAACAAGGGGCTGATGACCTCCCTTGGCCATAGCCCAAACTACTATTACAACAACGGTCTTATGGCCTCCCTTGGCCATAGCCCAAACTACTATTACAACAACGGTCTTATGGCCTCCCTTGGCCATAGGCCAAACAACACAAAAACACTACAGGATTCAAAGCCCCAAGCCCTCTAGATCTACCTGTGGAGGAGTAAAATTTACTCCACTAAAATTACGGGTATTGACTAGTCTGAAGTGGTAGGAGGTTTGAATACAGTACAAACACTTTTAACCAAACAACACAACATGGAAGTACAGTACATTTCAATTAACTCACCAACGTAGAAGTCACTTTAAAACATAAATCGTTAACAAAACAAAACATGACAAAACTCCAAAACCACATCAGTAAACCAGCATTTAAAAACTGGTGACATAAAATTTACACAGATAATGAGCAAAGTTAAAATGCTTAATAACTTTAATTCCATAAATTTCCTATACATAAGGGGAGTCAAACTAATTGACATAACTTTAACTAAACTTGAGAAGTTAGCCTCTTGAACTTTTTTATTTAAATAGGTCTTGAGTAACCTTTCTCTTTTAAATTCCTACTTCATTCTTTTTAATCCATTTTACATGTTTTTACACAGTTTGTCAAAAAATTTGATCTATAACGTACAAATTTTTCTCCGGCCCCCCGTCAGTATATGGAAAAACTATACACGCTTACAACATGGTATGTGGTACCTTTGTTTCATAATTAAATGTAAATTATTAATTAATTGAATTAAATATCTACAAAATTGCCTCGGGATTGGCGACATAGCCTAATAGGAATGAAATGATTGCCATACATACATAGAACCTGTATGTAGGCGTCGGGACTGCATAACCACGAGAAACATTTATTATTTCACGTGATCAAAATTTTCCATTGCTAACTCATAAGATTACATCAAGACAAGGGTAAACAACCTTTGCCAAATCAGCAATTTATACTAAAATATGAAGATTATATTATAGCGGCGCTGGCTCGGAGCTCTTTATGTTATAGCGAACGCTTTAAACAGGGAAGATGTGCTTCGTCTTCTCTAAAGTTCTGAGTGAATTCCTTATAATATAAAACCTAATAACTATAAAAAGGATAGGCCTATTCCTTCAGGGGTTTAATTAGTGACTACCTATACTAGTTACAAAGTGTCAACTCGCAGTGTAGGCTCCATCGTAATGGCCCTACATCGAAGAAGACCGTCACGCCCTACATCGAAGCAAACTAAGGCCCAGCGAAAATAAGGTGGGACACTTTCCTTCGTTCACATATAGGCATCTAAAATCCCGACGCTAAAGTTACTGAAAACAATTAAATATAAAGAGGTCCTTTCTAGACCTACACATACAGCGTGTCCGAGAATTATCTGTACAATTTTTGGCTGTTATTAAAAGTCAACCATGAAGTGTAAAAATTCCAGTGTTGTCCCATTTTACAGAGAATCTCATTAAGTTTTTCTGATACCAAGTTTTGACAAGTTTTTTAAAAATTCCAGTGTGTCCGAACATTATCTGTACAATTTCATCTTTTAATAAAATTCTTGATAACACGTAAAATTCTTAAACAAAGTTATTTAGAATCAGTATTTTCAAAAGTTTCTTTTATTAAAGTAACGTTGTTACAAACATTCGATATGTGCACCATTAGTGATTCGCAAAACATCCAATCGATACTCCAAATGTTGCCATGTACGCTGCAGCATATCCACATCAATTCGCTCAATAGCAGCTGTAATTCTTGCTTTTAAATCATCAATGTCTGTCACCCGCGTACATTTCTAAAAAACTTGTCAAAACGTGGAATCAGAAAAAACTTAATGAGATTCTCTGTAAAATGGGACAACACTGGAATTTCTACACTTCATGGTTGACTTTTAATAACAGCCAAAAATTGTACAGATAATTCTCGGACACCCTGTACATAACTCTCTAACGAAAAAACATATGGCTTTTGTCGGTAACTCTTCACTGAAGTCTGCTGGAAATTTCCAACGGATGATGGTATCAGGCAATCAACCCATAGCCCTATATACAGGGTGTCCCATAAGTCCGGCATCATAGGAGAAATTCATATTTTTCTATTTCTACAAACCATAATTCATATTTTTCTTATGCTCGGGATGCCAATTTCCCGTACACCATTCTGTTCAGTGACGAGGCTGTTTTTTATGGAAATGGTGAGGTAAATTGACAGAACACCCGCTACTGGTCTCAAAATAACCCTCACTGGTATACCTCTTCAAAGGAACAAGGTGCATCTCGGGTGGTGTTATGGTGTGGCATTTGGAAGGATCGCATCATAGGCCCCCTCTTTTTCGATGAACATGTCACTGGAGGTACCTACCTACGTATGCTCAAGGAAGAAGCATTTCCCAGTGTCTTGAACGAAGAAGGAAATTTCCCAACGTGGTTCCAGCAAGACGACGCTTCTGCACATTACAGCACCTAAGTAAGGGAATACCTGTACCAACAATTCCCTGGTCATTGGATAGGACGTCGAGGGCCTGTGGAATGGCCAGCTAGAAGCCCGGATCTCACGCCACTAGATTCTTATCTCTGGGGCCACTTGAAAGCGCTGGTATACGCAGAGAAAATTAGGAGTGTTGAACATTTGCGGCAGCCCATTATTGGGGCATGTAACGCCATTACTCCTGACATCATTCACCGTGTGCTTGCTGACTGGGTATCACGTCTGAATTTGTGTATTGAAAACAATGGCGCACATATTGAGCACGTTCTGTAAATAAAAGCTTTTGTTTTGCCTTTTTTTTTTTTTCCCCTATGATGCCGGACTTTTGGGACACCATGTAGTTTTTTCATATGGTTGCCCGTATATGGGGAACGAACCCCTCTAAAATTTACACTGACATACAGTGGCTAGGCTTAGCTCATTAGGCCTAACCCCAATTTCAACCATAACCCCACTATAGTTTTTCACATGGTGGCGTGTATGGGGAACTGACCCCTCTAAAATTTACACTGACATACATAGTGGCTAGGCTTAGCTCATTAGGCCTAACCCCAATTTCTACCATAACCCCACTATATTTTTTTCTTATGGTCGCCTATCTAACTGGGGAACCGATCCCTTTACCTTTACACTAACCGAAAAAAAAGGCTTGTTCATTTAACACAAGCGTAACTCATTTTGTCCTATAAAAATAGGCCCACAACATTAAGCCTATTTAATAGGTCCTACTCTTTAACTCAAAACAAAGCCTTGTTGATTTAACAGGCTTAACTCATTTTAGGTCCTATAAAAAAAGACCAATTTCAACATAAGCCTATTTAGTAAGCCCAAATCACTTTACCTTAACTAATAGGCCTAACATACTCATACACTAAAGGCCTACTTCAAACACCACTGCAATTAAATATACAAGAAGCCTACCTCACAAAGTAGGCCCTACTCTTTACACTCAAGGCCTATTATAATTCAGTGGTGTAGGTTATAAAATTTATTTCAGCAATTTAACTTACTCATAAGACTCATTAAATTAACATAAAAAAATTCGACTCAGAACTGTAACATCAAAAAATTCGACTCAGCACTGTAACATCAAAAAATTCGACTCAGAACTGTAACATCACAAAATTCGACTCAGAACTGTAACATCACAAAATTCGACTCAGAACTGTAACATCACAAAATTAAACGCAGATCTTTTACATCAAAAAATTCAACTCAGAACTTTAACATCACAAAGACCTAAAGCAATTGCACGAATTCAAACCTACACCCATCTAACACACATTCTATGTCCTATTTGACATATAGGCGTAACCTATTTTAAGTCATATTTGACATATAGGCACAACCTATTCCAAGTCCTATTTGACATATAGACACAACCTATTCCAATTACTATTTGACATATAGGCACAACCTATTATAAGTCCTATTTGACATATAGGCACAACCTATTATAAGTCCTATTTGACATATAGGCACAACCTATTCTGTTCTATTTGACATAGAGGCAACCTATTCTAAGTCCTATTTGACATATAGCCGTAACCTATTCTAAATACTATTTGACATATAGGCGTAACCCTATTCTGTCCTATTTGACACATAGGCGTAACCCTATTCCAAGTCCTATTTGACACATAGGCGTAACCCTATTCGAAGTCCTATTTGACACATAGGCGTAACCCTATTCCAAGTCCTATTTGACATATAGGCGTAACCCTATTCCAAGTCCTATTTCACATATAGGCGCAACCTATTCCAAGTCCTATTTCACATATAGGCGCAACCTATTCCAAGTCCTATTTCACATATAGGCGCAACCTATTCCAAGTCCTATTTGACATATAGGCACAACCTATTCTAAGTCCTATTTGACATATAGGCACAACCTATTCTAAGTCCTATTTGACATATAGGCACAACCTATTCTAAGTCCTATTTGACGTATAAGCGCGACCTATTCTAAGTCCTATTTGATGTATAGGCGCGACCTATTCTGTCCTATTTCACATATAGGCATAAAACAGACGAGACTTGATATAAGGGTCTCAAATGCAACATTTGAGGAACTTTACTCCTGCCAAATTGGTTAACCAAACCCAAAACCCCCAAAAAAAACCTACAACAAAGTACACATTTACACATACGTACGTTACAGTATATAAATATATACATACGACTCCAAACATCCAATTCTTCTTTTACGGAAGAATCACACAACAGATTTCATCAACAGACACATACATTCCTTGCAAACAGATTGGATTCCTTCAAAACCCCAAACCTAACAGACCTACCTGTTGGATACACAACATTTGCTCAATCATAACTACGGGTTTTGACTTCACTGGAGTGGTGAATCCAAGTTTTGAAGACCAACTGGATTCAGAGAAACACACACACACACACACACACACACTGTACTCTTTCCATGTGTCAAACACAACTTGTCTGAACATAACCAAGGATCGGAGAGTAAAAGCTTTTCTTGCTGCGCTCTTGTTCTGTGCACATAATTTTGTGCCAAAAATGATATGGTTAGACAGTGGCACATACAAACTATTCTACTCTAAAGGGTTTTATGGCTACCCTTGGCCATAGCCCAACAGAACATCAAAGGGCCTTGGCCTACCTTGGCCATAGCCCAACAGAACATCAAAGGGCCTTGGCCTACCTTGGCCATAGTCCAACAGAACATCAAACGGCTGATGGCCTACCCTTAGCCATAGCCCAGAACATCAAACGGCTGATGGCCTACCCTTAGCCATAGCCCAACAGATCATCAAAGGGCCTTGGCCTACCTTGGCCATAGCCCAACAAATTCATCAAAGGCTGATGGCCTACCTTGGCCATAGCTCAACAAATACATCAAAGGCTGATGGCCTACCTTGGCCATAGCTCAACAAATACATCAAAGGCTGATGGCCTACCTTGGCCATATCTCAACAAATTCATCAAAGGCTGATGGCCTACCTTGGCCATAGCCCAACAAATTCATCAAAGGGCCTTGGCCTACCTTGGCCATAGCCCAACATTCATCAAAGGGCCTTGGCCTACCTTGGCCATAGCCCAACAAATTCATCAAACGGTTGATGCCTACCTTGGTCATAGCCCAACAAATTCATCAAACGGCTGATGCCTACCTTGACCATAGCCCAACAAATTCATCAAACGGCTGATGCCTACCTTGGCCATAGCCCAACAAATTCATCAAACGGCTGATGCCTACCTTGGCCATAGCCCAACAAATTCATCAAACGGCTGATGCCTACCTTGGCCATAGCCCAACAAATTCACTAAGGGACTGATGGCCTCACTTGGCCATAGCCGAACCTATTTAACAAGGGGCTGATGGCCTCACTTGGCCATAGCCCAACCTATTCAACAAGGGGCTGATGGCCTCACTTGGCCATAGCCCAACCTATTCAACAAGGGGCTGATGGCCTCCCTTGGCCATAGCCCAACCTATTCAACAAGGGGCTGATGGCCTCCCTTGGCCATAGACCAACCTATTCAACAAGGGGCTGATGACCTCCCTTGGCCATAGCCCGAACTATTCAAGAGGGCTTTATGGCTACTTTGGCCATAGCCCAAACTACTATTACAACAACGGTCTTATGGCTTCCCTTGGCCATAGGCCAAACAACACAAAAACACTACAGGATTCAAAGCCCCAAGCCCTCTAGATCTAACTGTGGAGGAGTAACATTTACTCCACTCAAATTACGGGTATTGACTAGTCTGAAGTGGTAGGAGGTTTGAATACAGTACAAACTCTTTTAACCAAACAACACAACATGGAAGTACAGTACATTTCAATTAACTCACCAACGTAGAAGTCACTTTAAAACATAAATCGTTAACAAAACAAAACATGACAAAACTCCAAAACCACATCAGTAAACCAGCATTTAAAAACTGGTGACATAAAATTTACACAGATAATGAGCAAAGTTAAAATGCTTAATAACTTTAATTCCATAAATTTCCTATACCTAAGAGGAGTCAAACTAATTGACCTAACTTTAACTAAACTTGAGAAGTTAACCTCTTGAACTTTTTTATTTAAATAGGTCTTGAGTAACCTTTCTCTTTTAAATTCCTACTTCATTCTTTTTAATCCATTTTACATGTTTTTACACAGTTTGCCCAAAAATTTGATCTATAACATACAAATTCCCCCCCCCCCCCAGTATATGGAAAAACTATACACGCTTACAACATGGTATCGTATGTAGTACCTTTATTTCATAATTAAATATAAATTATTAATTAATTGAATTAAATATCTACAAAATTGCCTCGGGATTGGCGACATAGCCTAATGGGAATGAAATAATTGCCATACATACATAGAACCTGTATGTAGGCGTCGGGCCTGCATAACCACGAGAAACATTTATTATTTCACGTGATCAAAATTTTCCATTGCTAACTCATGAGATTACATGAAGACAAGGGTCAACAACCTTTGCCAAATTAGCAATTTATATTAAAATACGAACATTACATTATAGCGGCGCTTGCTCGGAGCTCTTTATGTTCTCGCGAACGCTTTAAACAGGGAAGATGTGCTTCTTCTTCTCTAAAGTTCTGAGTGAATTCCTTATAATATAAAACCTAATAACTATAAAAAAGATGGGCCTATTCCTTCAGGGGTTTAATTAGTGACTGCCTATATTAGTTACAAAGTGTCAACTCGCAGTGTAGACTCCATCGTAACGGCCCTACATCGAAGCAAACTAAGGCCCAGCGAAAATAAGGTGGGACACTTTCTTTCGTTCACATATAGGCATCTAAAATCCCGACGCTAAAGTTACCGAAAACAATTAAATATAAAGAGGTCCTTTGAAGACCTACACATACATAACTCTCTAACGAAAAAACATAGGCTTTTGTCGGTAACTCTCCAATGAAGTCTGCTGGAAATTTCCAACGAATGATGGTATCAGGCAATCAACCCATAGTCCTATATAGTTTTTTTCACAGGTCACAAAATAATTTTTGGTTTAATTTGACTATCTCAAAGAATGCTCATTTTGTTACACTTGAAATCAATATTATAATCCAAAAAATTTAATATGCACATGTAATGTTTTGTTTATAGCTATTATACATTCATGAATTTGTTTCAGGTCAATGATTCATCTCATGAATGAACTGGTTGAAGCTTTCCATTCTTCTGACAGTTATGAGAGGAAACTCAAAATATTGACATTATCTCCATTTACCATATCAAAAACTATAAATCTGTTTCAGACAACTGAATATTTAGTTAAGAAAAGCAGAAATATGAAACAAAGACTTGGAATTATTCCTGAAATTGAACCCATGTCAAAAGGAAAAGTAATAACTAAAGGTACTAAAGATTCTGTTCAGAAATTTTTCGAATCAGATGAAATTAGTCATTTGTGCCCAGGTACAAAAGACTGCCTGAGTATCAGAAATGAAAGTGGGTATAAAGAATCTGTGCAGAAAAGACTGGTGTTAATGAATCTGAAAGAAGCTTTTAGTCTCTATAAAAATAATCCAGATAGTCCCCAAATTGGCTTCTCTAGTTTTGCCAGCCTTCGCCCCCAGACATTGTGTTTTAGCTGGAGCTGCTGGTACCCATTCTGTGTGTGTATGTACATACAACCAGAATGCCAAAATACAATTCTCAGCTTTGGGTGTCAAAGGGTTGGAATACACAACTCTTATGGAGAAAGCAGTGTGTGATGTCAACAACAGGAATTGCATGATGCAAATATGTAATCTCTGTCCAAAAGAACAAGGTATTAAGAATTTTTTGCTCACTTTCAAAGTGTTAATGATCCTGAATGTGAGGAAATAAAATATAAACAATGGGTTACTACAGATCGATACAATATGGTTGAAAAAACAGAATCTGTAGATGATTTTATAAATTCATTAAGCACAAAAATTGTCAAATTGACACGTCATCACTTTATAGCAAAGAATCAGAGTGCATTTCTAAAAAACTTGAAGAATAATTTAAATAGCCATACAGCTGTAGTTCTTGGTGACTTTTCAGAAAACTACTCATTTGTAATACAGGATGCAGCCCAAGGTTTTCATTGGGAAAATACCCAATGCACAGTGCATCCCTTTGTGTTATATTATAAGGAACCAGAAAGTAATGAAACAAAACATTCAAGTTATTGTTTTTTATCTCCAAATACAAAACCTAACACTACAATGGTTTACACTTTTTTAAATACACTCATACCTATTATTAGAAAATCCCACCTTCATATCAAAAAATTACATTATTTTCCTGACGGATGTGCAGGACAATATAAAAATCGTTTCAACTTTGTTAACATTTGTAAACATGAAGAAGATTTTGGGCTGGAATGTGAGTGGCATTTCTTTGCCACAAGCCATGGTAAGAGCGCTTGTGATGGGATTGGGGGTACAGTGAAAAGATCTGTAGCCAGAGCGAGTATGCAGAGAACATTCGCAAATCAAATATTAACACCAGAAGACATGTTTGAATTTTGTTCAAACAATATAAGTGACAGCATAAATTTTTTTTTAATAAGTTCTGAAGAAATTGAAGCTATGGAAAAATTTTTAAGTGACAGCTATGAAAAAAGTATACGGCTAACAGGAACACAAAAATTCCACAGATTTGTACTTATTAATGCAAATAACATAAAAACATTTGAATTATCTTCTGATGAAGTTGGTGAGGTGAGGATTATAAGCAAAGCTTTTCTGGGTGAAGATAATGTTGAAGTTAGTCCGAAAATAGGAGAGTACATAGTTTGTACTTAAATGATCAGAAATGGTTGGGATTTGTACATTCCTATAATGAGGAATTTGACGACTTTGAGGTTAACTTTTTGCACCCATCAGGATATAGTGTTTACTATTACTTTCCACAAATTAGAGATACATGCCACATATCAAGAGATAAAATTTTAGGTTTATTAACCGCACCAACTTTAAAGCCAGGAACAATGCGTACATTCAATATGTTTTCCCAGAAAATGAGTTGAAAAAACTCATGTAATTATGAATCAACTTGATGTAATATGTGTGTTCAATTTGTATTTTTGCTGTTTATTTTCATCCATGTGAATATATAATTTGTAGTTCTCTATTTTAGTGTGCAGGCGTAAAAATGTCAAATTTCACAATGTACATATTTTTTAAATAATTTTTTAAATATCTTGCAACTTGATACCCACGTTTTTTATTGTTTGTCTTTTAAAAATTAATGGAAGTTTAATAAATGAAAAAAATTTTTGGATTTCACTGCCTAGGGGGGTGGGGGGTCAAATAAAAAAGGGGGAGAACATTTTCATTTTTATGAGAATAAAAACCCACTCTAATAGACAGAGTTTATTTCCACGACAGTTTCGACGCCCACTGGCATCCTCCTCGGGTGGATACAGAAACACAAATTAAACAAAACAAGAGGGAAAAACAGTTCAGGGATCGACCGTTAAGAAATTCGCACCTAGGTTAGATTCCATTCTCTCGAGACAGGAGGGGCATTTTCATTAAGTACATTCGCACAAATTTTTTAAAAAACTATCTTCCTGTTCTAAACATACAGATTCTATTATTTTTACATAATTATTACATTTATAATTAAATTTATTACATTTAATATTGCATAATTATTAATTACAGAAATTATAAATTTATTATTACATTGGTTATTACATTGTTGTTTATTATACAGAAATTATAAACCGAAAAACGAATGAAAAAAGGCGATTAGGAAATAATCCAGAGACCATTGAGAAATTCGCACCTAGGTTAGATATCGTTCTCCCGAAACCAGAAGGGCATTTTATTACAGGGTCAGCTTATAACTACATTTCCACAAATTAAAAATATCTTCTTGTTCTATACATACAGATCCTAATGTTTTGACATAATTACTGCATATATTTATTTCCACATTAATTACTTCATTTTGGCCTGACCACTGGAACAACTTTGACACTTTCTTTCAGTCATTAAATAATCTTGTTCCCTCTATTAAATTTAAATATGAATGGGAGAACGACAAACAATTACCTTTTCTAGATGTTTTGGTCATTAACGAAAGCGGAAAGCCCAATTTCACGGTCTATAGAAAACCTACTCATTGTAATTCGTACATTCATTATTTTTCATATCATGATGAAGGGGTTAAAAGCTCAATTATTTCTTCCATGTTTCTAAGAGCACTCAGGATTTGTAGCCCACATTTGCTGGATCCGGAAAATTCAAAGATTTGGAACATTTTTAAGGATTTAAAATATCCTGAGTGGTTTATCAGAAAGGCGTATTTTAAAGCCAGAAAATCTTTTTATGCCCCTCGGGAACCTTCAGTTAACCAAAAACAATATGTGAGTTTGCCTTACATTGCCGGCTTAGAAAGAGTAAAACCGTTGACGAAAGAATTTAAGTTTGCTTTGGCGTTCAAATATTCGTCTACCGTGAAAAGTAAATTGGTTAGGAATAACGTTGCAAAAGAGGAACAAGCCTGTGTCTACAGCATTCCCTGTAAAAGTTGTGATTTAGTATACGTGGGAGAAACTGGAAGAAATATTGAAACCCGTATCAAAGAACACAAATATGCCTTCAGAAGTTGTAATACTAATAATGCCATTTTTTATCACGCTAGCCAAAATAATCATGCTATAGATTGGGAATCAAGTAAGGTACTTTATAAATGTAATAATTATGTCAAAAGAAAAATAATAGAATCTGTGTGTATAGAAAAAGTAGATAATTTTAATTTGTGCGAAGGTACTTATAAGTTAGACCCTTTAATGAGATTCTTGGTCAATAAATCCCTTACGGAGTCGTGGGAACGTGTTCGAACCTAAGTGTGTGTCTCTGGATTGGAATGTTTCCTTACTCGCTTTTAGTAAATGTAATAATGGAAGTAATTAATGTGGAAATAAATATATGCAGTAATTATGTCAAAACATTAGGATCTGTATGTATAGAACAAGAAGATATTTTTAATTTGTGGAAATGTAGTTATAAGCTGACCCTGTAATAAAATGCCCTTCTGGTTTCGGGAGAACGATATCTAACTTAGGTGCGAATTTCTCAATGGTCTCTGGATTATTTCCTAATCGCCTTTTTTCATTCGTTTTTCGGTTTATAATTTCTGTATAATAAACAACAATGTAATAACCAATGTAATAATAAATTTATAATTTCTGTAATTAATAATTATGCAATATTAAATGTAATAAATTTAATTATAAATGTAATAATTATGTAAAAATAATAGAATCTGTATGTTTAGAACAGGAAGATAGTTTTTTAAAAAATTTGTGCGAATGTACTTAATGAAAATGCCCCTCCTGTCTCGAGAGAATGGAATCTAACCTAGGTGCGAATTTCTTAACGGTCGATCCCTGAACTGTTTTTCCCTTTTGTTTCATTTGTGTTTCTGTATCCACCCGAGGAGGATGCCAGTGGGCGTCGAAACTGTCGTGGAAATAAACTCTGTCTATTAGAGTGGGTTTTTATTCTCATATTTTGACATTCACGTAAAAAAGTGAAGTTTTTTGCATTTATTTTCATTTTTGTTCTACACATTTGAATATGGTATCATTTAATAGATCTCTTCATGCTGATTCTAAAAATGTATAGTTTTATAGGTCTACGGTAAGATGTTTGGGAGTTATTGGCCATTAAAGTTAGCTGGTAAAGTGGGGGCCCATATCTCAAAAACTATGGGTCATAGAACTTTTTTATTTTGACCAGTGAAATCAGCACCCGGAAGAAACCCATATGTCAATTTTCATCAAAATCCGAGTCGGAGTGGTGACATGCATTGGGTGATCTCTCCTGGAATGCCCCTATTATGGCCGCCAACACACAGATCTAAACCCCTGAGGTTATTTAAAAGTTAGTGCGTTTAAACAAAATCCACGCGCAATAGAAGAATTGAAAGCGTCAATTGAACGAGAAATTTCTGAAATTTCAACAAAAACTGTAGATCCAAGGTGGAGTGACGAGCTCGACCTTCGTCAGAATGAACAGTTGGGGTGGAAGCAAAACCAAGGTTAACCGAGTTACTACGTCGAGAGTACCGCAAAATTTTGTCGTTCGTGCGCGAAGTTAATGAACCGAGAGGACATCACGTAGAACATGTTTTGCACTAGAACACTAATTTCCGTACAGTAAAAATTTCATGCTTTTATTTCAGTTGATAAAAAATAGAGACCTTTAAAGTGTGACACGTTTGAAAAATTACCCAATATAATTTAATAAACATTAAGAACTACGATTAAAAGATGAGAAATTAAGAATCGAGATAAAGTTAGCAAAAACGTTCGCGATAAGTACTCGTACAGTAGTTCCAAAGATCTAATACTGAAATAACTAAAAACTTAGATTGAGCCGAGCTTACGACCATTCCTTTACGAAGTACTTAGGTAGCGTGTCATTATTCCGGCGTTTCTCCTTCAGGAATGAACAACCGAGAGGTAATCGAGCGAGTGCAGGCGGGACATCGCATGGCGAAGCCTCCGTCTTGTCCAGATGAGCTTTACAAGGCGATGCTGCATTGCTGGGACAAAGATCCCGACCACAGACCCACTTTCGACTACTTGCATCATTTCTTTGATGACTATCAGGTCTCGTCTGAAATCCCTTACCGAGATATTCACGACTAGAAGAAAGGCCACCTTAAAACTGTTTGTCTGTTTACGTCAATTAATAGCGCTGTGAACGCACTTTCTGACGTTCCCATTTGTTCCTCGTTAGTTTTGCTTTTTAAACACTCAGCCGTTTAATGTTAAATTTCAATTTAAATTTGAATTATTCGATCCTTTTTCTTTTCTTTTTTCTCTCTCTCTCTCTTTTTGTGACTGCCTTTCTCATAGCAAAAGAATCAAGTTCATGCAATGACCCAAAACGCGTTTCCCTTTATAAAATATTGGGATAACTTAAAAGTAACAAATCAAACTGCGAGATTCCTATAGATTTTTTTAAGGCTGAGAATCAAACGTGGCTTTAATCATAATATTCAATGCATAGGTGCTCCAGAAAGTTATTTTAATTTTTATAAGCTTATTTTTATCATCTAAGCTTATTCAGTCCCAAATAAATATTGAAATTCGTGAATTCATTTCATGCGTTCACTTTGTGAAAGGAAAAATTGTTAAAAGAAACCAAAATGTGGTGTTTGAAAAGATGTTTGCTTTGAAGAGTTTTATCTCCTCATGAATTCCTTTGGATGGGAACGCAACCTTCATAGCTCAATTCATCCTTCCTTGGTATCCCCGTTCCTATGTATCCTCACACTCATTGAACTCCTAGTGGAGTTTAATTAATGAACTCCTTGAACTCCTCGGAGTTAACCAGACACCACCAGCACCAGGAAACGTATCGGTTGGTTGATTGATTGATTGAATCTCCACTTTACCCCCATGTGTGTCAACCAACACCACCACCACCACCACCTTCCTCATCCCTCTCGCCAGGATACACCAAAACCAATGTGCAGTAAGTTGTGTGTGGAAGCTGTCTCATCTTCATTAGGTCTATATTACCTTACTGTCATTACTTATTTACGAACGTAAGATAAGCCTTATCACTCTTTGCTTTTAGCCTTAAAGGACAAACACTCTACCTCATGAGTACTTTTATAGTAGCAGAACTACCTCCCAATACTTTTTCTGTCGCATTCAGCTTTCATATGCAGGTCATGCTGAGCATTTGGGTCGCGGTAACCAACGGTGTTTAGAAACAGTATTTAAGAGAATATAAAAACTCTTCAAGGCCTAAATGTCGAAGAATACTCAATCAGCATCTTATTATGCACAATGAATTTTTAGTTTAATTTTATTTTAGAATTCCTCATTGCACTGTAAATTCATGCAATTTTAATTTTGAGCTTTTCGGTTTTTGTTTTTCGTGTTACGAGTACGTACCATTATTATGTGAAGAAATAATAATAATAATAATAATAAGCTTTTCATATATGAAAAAAATCAATTGATTAATGATTGCTTAATTTAAAGATTTATTAGGCCTGTTACTTATATTTGGTTATTATAAAGACTTTAAAGCCGTAATGTCCTTATAATTCTGACTTGTGTCCGATGCTTGTTAGTATTGGAAGGAAGGCAGAAGCGAACAGAGACTCTGCGAAGTTTCTGAATGCAGTTTACTTGAAATTTCATTTGTGACAAAATTTGTGTATTAAAAATTCATTTGCTGAGCGTCAAATTTTGAATGCTACCAAATGAATAGCATTATGTAATAAACTGTCTAGGAATTTATAAGGATCACTGCTTAAAAATAAACTTCCGTAGCGTAGAATTATCGTAGTTTCTCTAAGGTAGCCTTAAACTTGCGCGAGATAATCTACTTTCTGTTCAATAATGTAAGATTGATCGATTGATTCTGATTTTGAACATTTGGCTGTTGGTGCTTCTCTTTCCATTGAGTCAAACTGTTTTATGATTTCAATTCTTTTCAGGTTTGTGATTGAGACAGCTTTAAAAGGTGTTACATTTCACAATCAACTTTACCAAAGATTTCTGGAGTTGACGGGCGGGGAGTCGACGGAACTCGATATCTTTTTATAAACGTGAAATTAATTTTAAAACTTTCGTGTAGAAAACTGGAAAAAGGAGAAAACTTCGGTATAATTGTTATAATAAATTTCTCTACTCGATTTATTAATAACACAAATTATATTAATGAAACTAAAAATTTGTTCTTAATTTGTCTTCCGGCTCCTTTTTTTAGTTGAATGAGACAGTAGCTTGAAGTGGGTGAAAGGTCGTATTTCTATTTTGGTTTGAAATTCTTTGCAAATGTTTGTCATTAACAATTATACCTAAGTTACATTATTTTTTTATATAATGGGTGCTTCTATTATGATTTAGAGATGTAAATAACGTTAATTTTAGCAATGAAAAGGTAAACTGTACAATATTAATTTAGTTTGTCTTACGGTAAAAATATTGTTCATAAAAACCATCGAAGACCAAACTGATAATAATGTAAAGTCAAATCATGATATCCTTTTTAATTTACGTGTGTCAACTGACCCTCTTTCAAACATAATTTATGTATCTTGACTCATTGTTCATGTAAAATGCATTGTGTAAATATTTTAGATAGAAAAACTTACAGTGAGTCATGAAACTATATTTATTTCATTTTTTCTCATCTACTCACTATTTTAAGCTACTGATTTGGAGTTAACTCGTGTATCGTATTTAGTCAAGAATCTTAGTTTTTGTATATAGATGAAGACGAGTTTCAGTTAAAATCTGTGAATAACTGCATCAATGGTGTTTATTTAATATTTAATTTAACAAATTTACCTTCCACTCTAGATGTAATATTATTCACTTCTTTTTACTCAGCGGTTTACATTCACTGAACATAATAATGCCTGATTTCAACTGTAACAGTTTGAATTTCCGTTTAGTTAGAGTTTGGGCTGCTCACGCCCACCGCCTTTCTAGCAAAATTACACACGACCCTCCCCCTTCCTTTCCCACACTACCACAATGCCAATGCGTGGTTGAACCGCCACCACACCAGTTAACTCGGTTTGAATCTCTGTAATAAAACCTTAAATTTAAAAAAATTAGAGAATAGCGAATGTTTCCTATTTGAAGAAGTTAAAAGTACAATATTCTTTTTATACGAATTTGTTTAATTACGGTAATATTAAGGGAATATAGATTGTTTTCTAATGCATATTATAACCCACAGGAAAAGGAAAATATTCCTCCGAGCACTTTAGAGTTTATTACAGAATTTAGATGCAAAGCATCTACTCTGCATACATAGAGAAGTTGCAGTAAACTCCAAAGTACTCGGAGGATTATTTTTCCACTCCTGCGTTCCTGTGGGTTATAGATTAATAATTAAAAAGTTCACCTGTTTAACAATTTCTTTATATATATATATATATATATATATTATATATATATATATATATATATATATTAATGATGATGATGATAATGATAAATATTTATTTTTGTTGATAATAGGAAAATGAAATAATTCACTAATGGTCTTTGCAAATTTGGGTTTATTTCTAAGTTTAAACGAAGTGGACAATGAAATTAAACAGTCATGAATTGAATGATGATTAACCGAAAAGTTTAATTTCAATTCGAGTCTTTAACCTAAGTAGAATGATTAAAATACAAATAAAATATTATAAAAGGTGCTTCCCAAAACTTGAAGTTGTTTATAGGCCATTTCTTTTTAGATAAGAACAAACTCCCCCTTCACTCTTCAGTAGCTTTGTACAGTTTCCTCTCTGTTTGTACATGGAATAATGTAAATAATTGTACACATGAACGTTTTATCTTCCCTCTTTTGTTGTTTAAAAGTGTAAGATTATCCTCAGAACTTATTCCAACGCCCGCAGTACCTCTGACCCCTTTATTTTGTAATAATGATAATTTTTTATTATCTTTATTATTTAAACATTGAAGTACTGTATTTATAAACTCAACTCATGAGTGTTAATGTAATTTGTGCATGTATATACCGGTATATATATATACGTGATGTACATCATTTTACATTATTATTTTATACGGTAGCTATTTTATTTACAATTCAATCACTGTAAATGGAATTACCATCTCATTTCAACATATATATATATATATATATAAAATAAAATTAAATTGATTCACTTCCATTTCTATTTTATTCTTAAAAATCAATTTGGCTTTCTTGACTAATTTGATTGTAACACTGTGCCGTTCGTAGAAAATTTAGTTAGCAGTGATGGGATTCCATCGCGGTAATTCATGCGTATTTTCGTTTTGGTTTTTATAAACGTGTTAAAAGAAGATCTGTTTAAAAATCTACCTCTTGAATTAACCATTCTGCCCATTTATTTTCAATTTGTCGTATCACTTCATTTTGCTTTTTCTCACTTCCAGATGAAAAGTTTAGAATGTATAATGAAATATCTTCCTTAAGAAGTAACTGCAATTAATGATAAAAATATTATAATTGAAACTAGTCATACGACACCATTTGTCAGATGTGTGTGTGAGAGAATTTGCGCGCGTGTGTGTGTGTGTGTGTGTGTGTGTGTGTGTGTGCATCTGTGGAATGTAGGCATGAAGTGGATGATGCATTTTGCTTTGAGTCCATATTTAAAATTTATATATTTTTATTTTAAGCTCTCTTTTGTTTGTATTGTAGAGTGTAATTTAAATTTTATACTTTTAAACTTTTGTATCTTAAGAAATTCTCAGTATAGTATTTAATAACAAAAAATAAGGATACTCTCGATGTCTATTTGATAGTAATTAATTCTTGTATCAAAATAAAACGTGGTTGTCTTTTAGTCTCTATTTAAGCCTTTGTCGTCAATTTAAGTTGGAACGGTGGTCTATCCCCGCCAATGTGATTCTCAAGTTGGATGCTCGATATTGTAGTAATTAAGAGTTGTTAAATTTGACGATACTAACTCTGAGTTATTGTGAGAGGGGAATTGAAAATGTGAAACCACCACCAGTCCGCCTCAATACAGAAAACTAGAAAAAAAAATCAAGAGCCAACTATTTCATTTTAAGTAATATGGATTCGTGTTATGTAAGGGGTGGCAAGCAATGATTGCCCCTCCCCCCCAATCCTGCACAGATGAAACTAATAGCAGTACAAAAAAACTGATTGTTGCACCTTTTAGACAATTTAATTCTACGTCTAAACAAAACCACTCAATAGTTGGTGTTGCCTCCTTGTGCTTGGCGGATGGCTTGAAGTCGGCAAGGGTAGGAGGTGAGGAGAGACTCGAAAAGGTCAGTGTTGTACTCAAGATTTCGGAGGGTTGTTTCGATGTGCTGCTCCATGGTCTGGTGGCAGAATCGTTCAGGATCCATCCTGAAAGACCGAGTGGAATCCCTGATACTTGCTGAACCACCAGCCACCCGATTCTGCCGCCGGACCATGGAGCAGCACATCGAAACAATCCTCCTAAATCTTGAGTATGACACTGACCTTTTCGAGTCTCTCCTCACCTCCTACCTTTGCCGACTTGAAGCCGTCCACCAAGCACAAGGAGGCAGCACCAACTATTGAGTGGTTTTGTTTAGGCAGAATTAAATTGTCGAGAAGATACAACAATCGGTTTTTTGTACCTCTATTAGTAGTTTCATCTGTGCAGGGGTGGGGGTGGGGGGCAATCATTGTTTGCCACCGTGTACAACTCAAACTGGTCACGGAAGGTGGTGTCAGCAGATTAAATAAAGTCCATCCCAAAATATTGAATGAACTAATTCCAAACCGTTCTTT
The DNA here is from genome assembly GCA_023014485.1 of Bathynomus jamesi. Classification (NCBI taxonomy): domain Eukaryota; kingdom Metazoa; phylum Arthropoda; class Malacostraca; order Isopoda; family Cirolanidae; genus Bathynomus; species Bathynomus jamesi. The sequence goes on along the minus strand of JAJOZX010000828.1, from coordinate 114,355 downwards.
CAAAGATGAACAAATCAAGACAAAGCTTTAACTAAGGTCGAGTAACAGAAGTTAGTTTATAATCAGGTTTAAATGTTAGCACTGAACTCGGCTGATATGGAACACACCCTTTTCCCCATTTTTTTATAGCCAAAATCCACATAAATGATTCTTAGGCCAGCGCCCAATTGAAGACGTACCCACGAGATCTTAAGCTTATTTTAATCAAAATGACCAACAGTCCTACACACTTAAAATATTACGACAAGCTAGGACCTACTGCCTTGGTTGTATTTCAAATCACTTAGGCTTTGCTCTAATAAAACTGAAAAAACTATATAGGGCTATGGGTTGATTGCCTGATACCCTCATCCGTTGGAAATTTCCAGCAGATTACAGTGGAGAGTTAATGACAAAAGCCCTACGTTTTTCCGTTAGAGAGCTATGTATGTGTAGGTCTTCAAAGGACTTCTTTATGTTTATTTGCCGTCGGTATTTGCGCTGCTTAATGGTAAAGAAAGAAATTACCTTACCTTATTATTTCGTTGAGCCTCGCTTCTGTTCGTAGGACGCGACGATGTTTTTCGATGTAGGGCCGCGGTACGATGGAATTACAACGAGTTGCTTTGATGTAATTAATATAGGCAGTCACTATATTTAAATACCTGAAGGAATAGGCCTATCCTTTTTATAGTTATTAGGTTTTATTTTTTTTTATTTTTTATTTTTTTCTTTCTCTGATTTACCGCCGATTCGTACCTAAAGAGAGCGGTACATATCTCGGCGAAGCAGTGAACGGGTGATGTTACTGTGCTGGGGGCGGTAGACTAGGGGAATGAGTAAGGGTCAGTCGCTGGATAGTGGGTAGGAGGGGTACGGTTTTAGATGCGATGGAGCAGATGGGAATGAGTAAGGAAGAAGAGAATCGCTTCCGCTGAAAAGTGGGGGCCGTCGGCGAGTATGGATCGTAGGCGGTTGGGTATGGGATTTTCGGCCGAGAGAGGGAAACACCTGCGACGAAGAGCGGACAACTTTGGGCATTCCACCAGGAGGTGTAAGACAGTGATAGGGGTATGGCAGGTAGGGCAAAGCGGGGCTGGCGATTTCGCCATAAGGTGTCCGTGGGTGATGCGGGTGTGGCCTAGGCGGAGACGGGCTAAGATTACTTCTTTATGGCGGGACCGGTGGAATGAGGAGGCCCAGTATCCTATTTGCGGTTTGATCGTGTGGAGTTTGTTTTGTGTGGCCTGGTCCCATTCCCGCTGCCATATGGAGCGGAAAGCCGGGAAGAGGTCAGAGAAGGGGAGGGGTCGGGAGGAGGCCGGCAGTGAGCAGGCCGTCTTTGCTGTGCGGTCCGCCGCCTCGTTACCCTGGATGCCGACATGAGCCGGGACCCAGCAAAATGTGATTGTCTTGTGTTGGAAGGTCGTTAAAAAGTGGAAGGTTTGCTGGATGGTACAGACGAGCGGGTGAGGGGTGTTAAATTTTTCTAGGGAGAGAAGTGCACTTTGGGAATCCGAATAAATGATGAAAGAACTGGCAGAGTGGGTGCGCACAATATCGAGGGCCTCCGTAATGGCGAAAAGTTCCGCCGAAAAAACGGAGGCCTCGCGGGGCAGGCCGACGCCCCGGGAAAGCGGCTGGGACAGAATCACCGCTGAGGAGGCCACACCAGCTTCCGAGGGGAACCATCTGTGTAAATGGCGACTGCGTCCGGGTGTTGGGTTGCGTGTTCGCGGAAGAGTGACCTGTATATCATGGCGCTCGTGGTAGTCTTCGGTAGGGCACACACATCTTTGCAAAACTTGATAGGGGTGAGGATCCAGGGGGGGTAGATGCTGAATGAAATGGGGATAACTGAGGGGGCGGGCATGTTGAAAAGATCAAGGAAAGAGCGGACCGCTTCAGTGAAGTGCCAGCTCCGTCCCTGAGGTGGTAGTTCTGAAACTGCCGTGCCCAGAAGCGAAGAAGGTAGCCTCTGTGCACGGAGGTATGTCCTCATGAGGAGTAGACCCCGTCGGAGGACGAGAGGGAGATGGTCGCATTCCACATGGAGGCTGGAGGCTGGGGAGGAGCGGAAAGCACCGGTGGCGAGGCGGAGGTCTCTATTAAGTACCGGGTCCAGGATACGGAGGTGGGCGTTGGAGGCTGAGCCGTAAACTACGCTACCATAGTCCAGCTTCGACTGTACTATGGAAGTATAAAGGCGAAGAAGAGAGCGTCGATCTGCACCCCATGTGGTGTGAGAGAGGTGATCCAGGAGAGCGAGGGGGCGTCGAAGGGATTGCTTTAGGTGCTTGAGATGGGGAGCCCAATTGAGCCGTCGGTCTAGGGTCATGCCCAGAAAACGCGTGGAGGATACCACCTCAAGAGGACTGCCGTATAATGTGACAGAGGGTAGAGGAAGGGTTGTGGGTCTTCTTCTACTGAAGACCATACACTTGGACTTAGGGATGGAGAGGCGGAAACCCACCGACGTCGCCCACCTTTCCACCTGGTAGATGGCGAGCTGCATTTGCCGTTGAACGACAGACGGTTCTCGCCCTGCGAAGTAGATTGCAAGGTCATCCGCATAAATGGAAGAGCGGATGGAGGGTGGAAGGCATTGTGAGACCGTGTTCATCACGACAGAGAAGCAGAGAACACTGAGGATGCTTCCCTGTGGGACCCCGTCCTCCTGCACAAAGGTGTCAGAGAGGACTGAGCCCACCCGGACTTTAAAGGTCCGGGAAGAAAGGAAGCCCCTGATGAAGGTCGGCATGGCTCCGACGAGGCCCAGATGCCGGAGCTGACCGAGGATCATTGCTCGACGGGTGGTGTCATAGGCCTTCTGGATGTCAAAAAAATTGACAGTACGAACTGTCTATTGTCGAAGACATCCTGTATGTCTCGGCTGAGAAGCAGGAGGGGATCAGTGGTGGAGCGGAATTGTCTGAAGCCAGACTGGGTAGACGGGAAGGAATTGCTATGTTCAAGGACGAACGATAATCGCGTAGCGACCATTTTTTCGAGGATCTTGCAGGCACAACACGTCAGGGCGATTGGTCTGTAGTTTGTGGGGTCCAGGGAATCTTTGCCGGGTTTGGGGATAGGGATGACGTGGGCCTCCTTCCACCTAGAGGGGAAGGCGCCCTCTATCCATATGCGATTGTATAGGTCTAGCAGGAAAATTTGTAAGGGAGAGTGGATGTGTTGGATCATGCCGTACGGAATACCGTCCGGACCGGGACAAGGGGATCGTCGAGAGGCCAATGCCGCCTGTAGTTCACGCATGGTAAACAATCGGTTGTAGGTGCTGTCTATGGACGGTGGAGAGGGGCTATCGTCAGGGGTGGATACGGAATTGGCTGCAGAGGAAGAAACGGCGGCGAAGGTAGAAGCAAGATGGTCTGCCACCGACTTGGGCTCACATAGGAGTCCGTCGTTAGTCCGGAGGACCGGGGGTCGGGAGGGGACATGTCGCCTCTCGACGCCCCGCACCTTCTTCCAGACGGTAGCCGAAGGTGTGTTGGCGGTGATGCCAGACACAAAGGCACGCCAAGAGGCTCGGCGCGCTGTCTTCATTGTGCGGCGGGCGATGGCCCTGACCCGCTGCATCTCCGTGCGATGGATGGGAAGTCGCGTCCGGTAGAAGCGCCGAGTTGCCTTCTTCTTGGCGCGCACGGCCTCCGCGCACTCCGGGGTCCACCAAGGAACCCGTCGGGTGCGGGGGTAGGCGGAGGATTGTGGTACGCTTGTGCTTGCGGCCGCTAGAACGACGGACTCGAAGTATGTGACGCACTCGTCGATGGATGGGAAGTGGGCAGTTGTAAGGGTGGTATATGTGCTGTCGCGGAAGCGGGCCCAATTCGCGTTGGTAGTAACCCACCTTACTGGTACCCGAACAGTCTGGTCGGGTCGATTGAGGGTGAGTTGAATGGGGAGATGGTCACTTCCATGGTCCTCTCGGAGGACTTGCCACGTGAAGTCTAGGAGGGCATCAGTTGAAACGAGGGACAGGTCTATACAGGATGGAGTGCAGGTGGTGGCATGGTAGAATGTAGGAGAGCCATCGTTGAGGCACTCGAAGGAGAGCTCGGTCATGACAGATATCAGGATTGGGGCCATATAGGTGGAGTGTGTGTCGCCCCACAAGGGGTGGCGACTATTGAAATCGCCCAGTAGTAGGAAGGGCCTGGGGAGTTGTTCTACGACTTCCACCAGGTCGTCGCGGGAGACTTGAGCGTGGGGGGGGGAGGTAGATTGAGTAAACGGTGTACTGTCTATCCAGGGAGAGCCGGACGGCAGTCACCTGTAGCGGGGACCGGATGGAGAGATTGTAGAAGGGGACTGCGTGGTGTACGAGGATGGCAGCTCCCCTTCGAGTGCAGGTAGGAGGCGGGGTGGCGATGCAAAAATAACCAGTGGGGCAGGGCATGGGCCTGGTCCCCAGGATTAGCTCCTGGAGACACACACACCGGACGGGAAGTGGCAATCAAGGAGTTAAGGCCTTCATAGTTTGCAAATATTCCTCGACAGTTCCAGTGGACTATTGTGGTGTTCGGGGGATCCATTAGTTGATGAAGGGTAATGGGTAAAGGTGTAGGCGTTAGGAGGGTGGAGTGTGAAGGGAGATCTGGAGTTCGCGAAATTGAAGGCTGGGTCGGGAGCATGGCTGGCTATCTACCGTTCACCAGGAAGGAATCGGTCGGCCTGTCGAACCCCGCGGAGGTTGCGGGGTCGAGTCGGCCGAGCGAGACCGGAGGCGTGGATCACGGCAGGCAGAGGAGCATCGTGGGCTGAGCGGGTCAGAAGTGCTTTGACGGGCTTCTATGGTCGGGCCAGGAGGGGGCACGTTAACCCCAAAAGTGGCGCTACCCCGCCTGTCCGGGGTCTCACGGCGGACCCTAGGTGGTGACAGGGGGTACCAAAAGGACCGGGCGGGTGGGAGGGAGGGCGTACTCAGGGTAGCTGACAAGGAGGGGGCCGGGGATGTTGGGGGGGTAGGTACTATGGGGGTGGAAGGAGGTGAACCAGAGTGGTCTCGTGGAGGGGTGGAGAAAATGGCACCGGGAGGCAAGGGCAGATCCATGAGACTCGTGGGCGTGGGCGCGGCCGAGCTTCCCTCGGTCACACCGTGCAGCTGCGCCAGAGCCGCATCCACTGGATCCACTGGGCTGGGTCTCGTCGTACGGGGCGGGTCGTGGATTTCGGCCACTATTGTCAGAGTCTGTGGGGGTAGAGTGGTGGGACTTCTGCGATGGGGAGAGATGGACATAGACGTGGTGGGCGGTGTGAGGGTCCGAGCCGTCTTCTTGGTCCTAGGGGAAGAGGGAGAGAGACGTTGGAAGGCCGGAGGGTCTGGCGACACGCTCCGGCGTCTCCGCCTCGACGGCTTGCTCCGGGCGGCAGGTTCGGGCGTGTGCAGGGAGTGTTGGGAAGGCAGGGTTTGAGGTGGCTGGGACCTGGGTGCCCTGGTCCCAGACTCCTGGGGGATTCGTGGCAGGTGAGGTGCGGGAAGAAGAGGAATGGTGGGGGGACAGGAGACCGTCGGGTCCTGCGAGGATTTGCTTTGGGGGGAACAGGGAGCAGTGGCTGGGGGGGTTTCGGCGGTAGGCCCGGGCGGCGTGCCGAGATGATAGAGACGAGAGCAGCGGCATAGGACACCCCCGGCCTCACCTCCCGACTCCGCACCCTGTCTCGTGCCTCACGGGGGCTAAGGAAGTCCGACACTTGTAGGCCGCGGACCTCCTTCTCGAACTTGAAGAAAAGGCATCCGCGGGATGAAGAGGGGTGTGCGCCTTCACAGTTGGAGCATTTGGGTGTGTTGGGGCATCTGTCAGGGTGAGCGAGTCGTCCACAGTGCACACACAATTGATGCGGCTGTCGACAAACGGAGCTAACGTGTCCAAACTTATTGCATTTAAAGCAACGGGTCGGGTCTGGGATGTATGGGCGGATAGAAAACTCGCATGACGCGCGGTCTCCCATACCCCATACAATGCGGCCGGGGAGGGATTAGTGTATTGAAAGTAAGGAGCAGACGTGGGGTGGGGGAGGGGGTGCCTCCCTGTCGGGATGTGAAACGATAGATCTTAGTGACTCCTTGGGGTGCGAGGTCCTCCAGGAGCTCGTTCACTGCGATCGACAATAGGCGGGTGGCGTAAATAGTGCCCTGACTCTGGTTCAGGCGAGGGTGGGGAAACGGACACCGAGCATCCAAGGACCTCAGTGACGGAGAGTAGGGCTTTTGTCTCTGCGGCTGAGCGTGATTTTACGAGGAGGGAGCCATCCCTCTGTGGGCGTACGTCATAGCGGCTGGAGTTGCTGTGGGTTCGGATCGCCTGGAACGTCCGTTCAGAGTTGGTCGGGAGGGACCCAGATGTAGGCCGAATCACCAGGAATTTGTGGATACTTGGAAGGGAGAGGGAGGCTGTAGAGTCAAAATGGACTGGGATATTCAACGGTCGATAGGACGGCCGTGAATGCCGGCTCCCCCGTCCGCCGCGAGGCTCTCTCCGTGGGGAGGTGGGCTGACGGCGGGTGAGGGGGGCATATGGGGAGAGCAAGAAGCCGGGTTGTGGGGGCAAGTCCTCGGTGGAACTTGACTTGCCCGAAGGTGGCTGAAGTGGGCTGGGGCGAGACCCCTGCTCCAGAGAGTGTAGGTCCAAGGGCATAGTCGAGGGACGGACTGGGGTCGGCAACGGAAAAGGAGAGTGCAAGCGTTCCGCTTCCACAGGGGGGTCAACCCCATTAGGTTGCGGTCTTCCAGTGGTAAAGGACTCGAGGGCCTCGTTGCCCACCACCCGAGTGTTGAGAGGAGTAGTCCGGGAATGAGAAGCAGTAGTCGTAAGCCGAGGGGGAGAAGTGTCCATAGCGAAACAAAAAAGAACTTCATCCCCCGCGCGCATCCAGCCACCACCGACTCCAACAAGGGAAAGGCGAAGCGTGGGCACACTTGGTCCCACCGCCGATAGATGTCACGCAGGGGAGATACACCCACACCCAGTCCCTGTGCCTGAAAGGCGGCCACTCTCATCCAACGCGCGGTGAAAAGTGACAGGGACAGGGTTTGGGTTTGGTTGGAAAGCGACAAGGGTGCAGGGCAACCACCTCCCACACCCAAGGGCCAAGGAAGGGGTCAAAATCAAGGTCCAAAGAACGACGCCAAAAAACAGAGAGAAGCCAGAAGGAATGGGTTAAAGGATAAAGAAAGAAAAAGAAGCAGGAGATCAGCCGGGTCCCCAAACGGGCCCAATGGTCCACGAGGGCAGAGAAAGCCCTTACACCGAAGAAAGGTGTATTCCCACATTCGCCACAGAGGGACGCGCCCTATCGCTCCGGACAAAGCAAAGGGTATTAGGTTTTATATTAAGAGGATTTCACTCAGAACTTATAGGAAGGTAAAGTACATCTTCCTTGCTTAAAGCATCGCTGTAACATAAGCAAGCTCCGAGCGAGCCGCTATAATATAATATATACTTCATATTTTATTATTTGCTGAATTTGTAAAGTTCGTTGACTCTTCTCTCGAAGTAATTTTCATGAGTCAGCAGTGTAAAATTTTGAATACGAAATAATAAATTTTTCTTCTTGTTGGGTGGGCCTAATGCCTCCATATTGGGTTCTATGTATGTATGGCAATTATTTTCATTCCCAATAGGCTATGTCGCCAATCTCGAGGCAATTTTGTAGATATTTAATTCAATTAATTAATAATTTATATTTAATTAAGAGGTAAAGGTACCACATACGATACCATGTTGTAAGCATATATGTTTTTCCATAAAAACTTAAGCAAACTTATTGTATATGAAAGTAAAAAAATTATATAGTACTTATACTTAATAGTGCGTATCTCTTTGGCTGCCGTTGACGTTTGATTTTACGGCTGCTGCATTTTTTATGAAAATTTACTGCTAAAGTCATTAAACCAATGCATTGTGTCCCAGCAAAATCGTAAATTTACCGAGATTAGGCAGATGCAGTACAGTACTTAACTAATGAGCGCCCGATAGCCTCGTGGTTACGGTGGTGAACTCTGAGCGGTGAGGCTCTGGTTCGATCCCAGCCGCTGGCACCGGTGGGATTAAGCCAGCCACTTTCCCTATTTCTCCTCTGGCTCGGGTAATTCTTGGGGCACACACACACACCCACGAAGTTGGGAAATGAGCTTCATGGAGCTACTTGGATGCTCTTAAAAGTCTTTAAAAGTTATAAAAGTACAGCATAATAATGAGTTGTTAAAAATGATAATGTGAAGCTAAAGTATAGGAATTAAGAGCTCAAAAAGAGCGTACAGTTCAGCCATGATGAGATAAAGGTAAAGGCAACAGCCAGAAAGCTAATTTTCCCACGATATGGGGGGGTGTCCCAAGGATCACCTTTAGCTCAAACATTAACAGGGTAAGCGGCCAACTCAACCCAACCCATCAGCCAGAAGCGAGCCAGAGCCTCATCGCTTAGAGTCCACCACCGTAACCACTGAGTTATTGGGCTCTTATAAAAAATGAACAGATGACAATAAAAACAAAGCAAGCAGCCTAGACGACAGTTCACGTGAAAATAATTTGACAAGCGCAGTAGTATAGCCGCAAAAAGGTAGAGTGCAGGAATGTTGCAATGTCGCAAAATGGGCAGGGGTTGCAAGGGGATGTATGCAACAACCCAATGTTGCAAAGGGGGGGTATGCAACAATTCAATGTTGCAAAGGGGGTGGGGGTGCTGCAGGTGCAACAAGGGGTCATGAAACTTGGAGGTGGCGTTATCCCCCAAGAGAAAGACAGGAGAAGGAGAGAAAGGAAGAGAGGTGTTCACCTGGCTCCTGCCAAGTGCATAATAACGCTTCAGCCGACACGCCGTCCTCTTATAGACCCCTAATCAGCCAGTTGGCTTTGAAGGCGTAAATGGCTTGTTCAGGTTGAGTTGTCAGATACCACTTTTTATTTTAATTGTTCAGGTATGCATTATTACGGAGAGTTGCCAGATACCACTTTATTTGTTCAGGTATACATTATTAGGTTGCCAGATTGTACCATTTATTTAATTAATTCTTAAGAGTTGGTTTAGAATTCCGCTAGTAGGTTTAGAAGGCGTAACCAGTCATTTGGTATAATTGTTTACAACCAAAAGAATTAAATAAAACAACATTACATCATTCTGTTTATTATAAATATATAGAAAATAAATATACATTTGAATGATCAATTAAAAATAATAATAGTTTAAGAAATATGAACGAGGAATATGCATACAATCAAAAAATATATCAGTCAATATAACAGTACAGGAGAAATATATATACATATATATATATATATATATATATATATATATATATACACAATTATATTATGGAGATATATAGAAAATAAATATACATTAGAATGATCAAAAAACAAAAATAAGAAATAATACAACCATCAACATAGCAGAAATATATACACACAACTAAATAAATAAATACATACACTTTATCTTCTACCGCACAAAATAAGAAATCGTATAGCCATCAATATAGTAGAAATATACACACACACACACACACACACACACACACACACACAAATATGTTAAACATAAATACATTTCACTTTTTTTTCAAAATACTAAACTCGCACTTAATCGAGTCTACAATTACATCATTATTGCTCTGCATTTCGCAGTATACGCGGTTTAATAATATTTCACCGCTTAAAGTATAGGGAAACCTGTACTCGATATGAAGGGCCTTCATATCGTTCAGTACTATTTTTGTTCCCACTTTACAACCGGTTGGTAAGTTATCTTTAAATACGTCTAGAATACAATCAAAAGCACGCACAAAGAGTTCATCGTTAGCCACATTATTAAACACAAGTTCATAAACACGCCTTTCCAATCGAGGGTTTATTTCTACCGACGCGAGCTTTTCAATCGTGAACTCATCTTCACTCAACATAGCGGCAATTGAAATAATCTTCTAAGTCGTTACGACAACTCGTTATATAAAGAAATAGTTCTTTAGGGTGAACGATGTAGGTGAGCTCAGCCTTGTACCGATCAATTGCTTTGTACCAAAGTTCATGATATTTCAAAGAATCTAAACTTTTTAAATAAACGTCCAGCTCTAGACCATTCTCACCTTGTTCAGCCCTACACTCGGTAAACCCATCGAGCAGAGCGGTGTATGCGTATTCAAGTACTGTATCAAAATAAAGCATATCCGTAACACGCGCGTCTAATATAGGTTTCAGCTTGCGGAATCCGACGATTTCAAACATTCTGTCGAAGATGAAACGGTTTCGCGTAGGAACAAGAGCGTTATTATCAGAAGCATTCTTCCACATCAGCCGTATATCAATGCATGGCCGATCGTTATTTATACACAACGTACATACAACGGCGTATGAGGGGGTGTCACTAATCTGCTCTCTTCTTGTACCTACGTTAGCAGGTATTTTATAGCGATCTTCACTCCACTTCTCAACTATCACGAAGATTCTATTCGTCTCCTCGACACTTAAATAAACAACATTCCGTTTGTTTGTTTGTCTACATTCCGTTTCCAGTACATAGCTAACGGCACCGGATTTACGCCTGAACACGCGCAACGATTTCGTCACGGACACATCGTACGAGGCGTTGAGAATGCTGCTCAAAGGAAGTTCCATCGTATTCGAGGAGCGCACGTCCACTCACTCGGTTTCAAGCTCTGAGATAACTATGAGCCGCGTGACGCACGCAGGTAGGCAGGAACGGTTCGATGGGCGGTTGACTCACCCTGATGATACGTGAATGGGTTTGTTCGAATTCGTATGATCCGTGAGGTGTGAGTCGCACCATAATCTAATGCAACGTGTGCGGCGCTGATCGAATTGTTGTACCCCATTATATTGGGTAGGTGTTTTTTTCCGGTACAAGAATTAATTTCGGTTTTAACGTTTTATCACTGCCAGAATACGCACCAGACAGTTTCCCTCAGGATAATTTTCACGAACAAAACACATTTTATAATGTTTTATCTCTCCTAAACATCTTCACACTCCGGCGCACTATTTGAGAGGAACATATGCCCATATTTTTCCTTTTTGCCTAGCAACGATACTCGTCTCTAAAGTCTGCTAAAAACTCACGCAGGGCACTAGCCACAACCTCACTACGAACCTCATCATGATATACATTAATATAGTGGTAAAAATACTTAAGATTCTCCATGATGACGAGATTCACATTTTCAGTCGTAGGGTATGAGTAATCGACATGGTGTAACATGACATAATACCGCTTGTCACACCACTCATCCACAAGACTCATTATCCATATCTGCTGCTTCTCTTCTGCACGCGTTGTTTCTTTTACTTCACGGTATATGAGAGACTTTATAAAGCTTAGGTCTACAGCATACTTCAATACATCGTCTGTGCAACGAAAGCCTACAACGCTCTCACCAGAATAACCATAGAGTATTTGTACATCTTGCTCCTTCGCACGATCCAATGTGGTTTTAAAAGAGGCAAAGGAGGGAGGAATAGGAAGTTTTTCGGTATCCACCACATCTTGAAGCTTTGCAGAATACCATTTCATAAACGTTGAACAAGCAATATTAAAGGTAGCCATTTTCTTCTACGCGGGCGAATACACGTCTGAACTCAAGGGCTTACTGCAGTCAACTGACCACGCAGGGAATCCCAGATAGTAGCATGACTCACGTTGCTGGTCTTACAGAGGGCGGAGCTTAGAACTTTCACATGTGTGTGTGCACACACACACACACGCACAAAGGAGAAAGTGAAACGCTAATTGAAACATGATTTATTTAATAAACGAGATATTCAAGTTATATATATTTACAAATACGTGTAATAAATAAGTTAACAATAGATACAGCAAAGATTATACACAAGACATACATATTTACAAATACGTGTGATAAGTAAGTTAACAATAGACGCATCAGAGGTTATGGTATCCAAAGGGTACGGTATCATAGGTACCAGGTAATTGGTAACGTTTCCTATAGGTGTTACGGCACACCTTCGTTCCCCTAAGTTCCTTCACGCCCCCCAGCTTCTGCGCCTGAAAATTGTGGGTGCCTACAGTTAGTTGGGGAGGCCGATCGCTCTCATCGTCCAAACACACTAGATCCTTCAACGATTCAAAGTTAACAACCCGCCGATTCGCATGGTTGAGCGTAATACCCTTTGCCTTCACGATATATTTCATATCCTCCCCCGCCCTCACCCGTACCCCATAAGTTTTAGGTCCTGTTGAGACAAAAGAGTCGGCGTATGCGTTGTCCCCATACTCATCCTTGATCTCATCAGTGAGCTCGCCGAGGAACTCCCCAATAGCGGGCATGTATTCACCCTCCCTCTCTGTGAATATCACGCTATCTGTATCGGCATATAATACTCTCCGCCCAAGAGAATGCAATAGACCCCAAAGTTTTATGCGGGCGTAGGCTGTTGTGAAGCTGGCCACATGTATGTTTGTAACCCTTGATGTATCTGTGGCCAATTCAGTTTTGTTGTACTTTATTATGTAAGTATTACCTACATTCACGATCTCCATAACCTCTTTATCGGGAACATTGGCATAATCCCAGACTTCACTATGACCTTGTGCCAAATGAATGTTCCCTTTGCCGGTATTCTGTGCAAATTTTCTCCATAGACTGTTTAGACACAACTTTGCACTAAAGCGCTTGCCAGGATTCTTTGCAATTTGGGCACGATCAAGTTGTATACCTTCGCGGTCGCGGTAACGTTGAATATAGGCAGACTTTTCATCTTCGGTGTCAACTCCTCGCGGATACCCTGATGCCTCAACCTTATCCTTCAAAAATGCGTTTATATATGGTGTGAAAAGGTTGGGTAGCTTCTGAAACCTCCACACCTCATGTATCTTCAGTATTCTATACCCATGGCGTACGGCTAGGGCCAGCTCTGGACTTGTATATACGCCTCTGATCTTACGCTGGTGGGGTATATGGTTACAATTACCGTTATTCTCTTCCGCGCACTTCACGCACAGGGGAAACATGAGCTTGTGGTCGATAACGACGGGTAAGATTGGCATCCATAAATTGCGTGGGGGGAGTACGTCTACGAAAGAGAGCCCAAAGTAACGATCATTCAAATTTCTTGAAAATTCATTGATGGAGGGCAGATTAGGTCCCACCAGTTTCTCAGGAGCGCCCACGGGGTATGGATTGTTCTCCATCACGTATGGGTATGGATTTGTACGTCCTCCAAACAAGCTATCACCACATTTGAGAGGATCCAGCACCATTGAACGCTTGATCGTGTTTATTTCCTCACGGTACACCTCGTCTGTCTCCATCCGTGCATCATATTCATGCTCCCACAAGAATTTGCGAGTGAACTGGGACCCTATAAGTTGATCACGGGTGCGGGTCCATGCAAAACAGTCGGCAGGAGATCTACCGTGGATATCTCCGGCGATTCCGCACTCAGGACGAGGGCATCCATACCACCAGCAACCGTTAAAGGAGTACACAGTCTTCACACCAGTGACACGGTTTTCACTTAACCCATCAACCCAAAAAACACGACCATTAATCTCAATGGGTACTTCACCCGTGTTGCGGGCGTGCTTTATGTATACACCTGTCTGTTGCTGTAGGTGTATGAGCCAGTAAATAGCCTTGTGTCCATAACTGCGGGGGTTGTTTCGGTGAATAATGGCTAAGGTGGCTTTAGGCATGGTTATTCTTGAACACCGTAAAACATAATGACGCGATGGTGGTTGCGACTTGCAGCGGATCGCATTTGAAACGGCCTATATACATCCTTCTAAAGGCCTGGAAACATACTCTAAGCACTCGCACATCATTCACGCAATAACACTCATTCATCAGCTATATTATAAGGATTACGTTCATTAAAACTGTTGTAGTATCGATCAAAGTCTTCACGTTCATCTACACTCATACAATCATAGTTAAAATAATGTTTGGGTGGTGGTGGGCCTACGTAGTTTAAAGTCTCGCTAGTGAGGAAAGTGTAAGGGAAATATCCTTTTGAAACTTCAGCTGGTACGCCCATCACCTTGGGTAGCTTTCCTAATTTACAAGGTGTGAATAATAAAGTGTATTTAAATTGTACATTACTTCTTATTTGCATCTGTATTAATTTGTTGCCTCTTTTCAATGGATCACCTGTAAATATCTCAGAGGATTCGTGCTCAAGCAACTCCTTATAAAGGAACTGCGTGTCAAACTTTGCACCGTTATGGGCGAGAATATACACAGTCATTTTCTTGAACTTGTCGGCCAACTTGACAATATAGGACACAAATAGTTTCACAGGACTATCGCGGACATTCGTTTTAAAAACGTTTGTCCGTTTACCGCATTTGGGGCACTCGTCACATTCGATCTCCATACACTCATCGCAGATAGTCTGGCTCACAAGTAAATGTGGAATTACCTCTTTGGTTTCAGCATTCGTATATGTTTCTATATCGTAGTATACAGTTATACAGGGTTTGTTTTTAGGCTTGGCGTCTTTCATATAACATACATGTTTTACTCCATCCGCCTTATATTCCTCCTGGCATGTAGGACAGTGAATTTCGTCATATTTGTGCTTAAATTTTCCCCAATTATCCATTGTGTGAAACATACCACATTCACAGATTCTCATTTTCCTGCACGTGCCGATTGATTTATGAAGATCAAAACAGCTATTATTGAAAAATGTGCGTCTACACATTACAATCCCTCTTCTCAGCTTCAGCTACACGGCTTTCACATTTGGAGTTTTTACACTGTTCACATACCATGTGACATTCTTTACAATGTTTCACTATATCATCCGCAAACTCGAGGCATCCCTTACACAAATCATGATGCCGTCCATATTTTCGACTTTTATCGTAACTCGCGTAAAGGCACCTTATATTACGGATGGGGAGATACGTTGCCCCTGACAGACCTAAAATAAGTAGGGGCCTTGTACGATCTCTCACACAGCTTTTAAAAACATACACAGTCCTACGATGATCATCCAGTCCAAACACAACTATACGAACATTCATTTCCTGTTCTACCATTCTCAGCTCTTCAGAGCCCATATTACAGTCAAATTCAAGTTCACAGTCTACAGCTAGTTTACGGGCACGTTCCACGACCGTAGGCAGCCAAATTTTTTGAGCCCGTGTATTTTGTACAGTAAACATGCGAGCCAAGACTACTGCTTTAAAGCAGCAACCACGATCGACGTTTATATGCCGTCTATAAATAGCTTGAGAATTGAGGTTAAGAGTATACGGTATGGCACTATGACCCGCAACACGGAATACACGATCAATATTTACCGTGAAGTTGTCCATATTGAAGGCTATACTACTTTGAGAGGCCTGCATTGTACGTCCTAATATATATTCTACATCTTCAGTCGCCAAAAGTCTAAATGGCACTACTACCCAATAATCATCTACATCACCGTCATCTGACCCGAATCCGAAGGACAGACTCATCCTGACTTCACGCTAGTCGCGGTTCTGAAGAGCAAACTCTACAATACGCTGTACAACCCGGCGTAGCCCGCGCTCAATTCCATTGCTATACATGGCTCTAGGGTAGGCTGACCATATTTCCTTGAGAAATATTACAAAAGTCTTATAGGTTATGAATAATAATTTATGATTGACCACTATTAAAGTATATTTATAGTTTTTATTAAAAACGGGACAAAATTGACATTTTTATTAAAACGACGGGACGGCCAGGATATATAAACAAAACGGTACTGTCCCGTTCAAAACGGTACGTATGGTCAGCCTACTCTAGGGTCGACCCTGACTCTATACCGATTTCTAGTCAAGGCTGGGGTGGGGACTGCGGAGCGCACCAACTCAAACGTTATATCATCCTTAACAGAACGAGTCACCGCTGTGGAGTATGAACAAGAGTTTATATTGGATGATGTGGGATTGGCTGCGTAAGACGTTGAGGGTTGGGGATCTATTATTGCAGACTCAACAGAACGGGGGACAGCTGTGGAGGATGGACAAGGGGCTATATCGGCCAAAGATGCTATGTGGGGTTGGCAGCGTAAGACGTTGAGGGCCTGGAGTCTATTATTGTAGACTCAACAGAACGGGGGGCAACTGTGGCGGATGAATAAGGGGATATATTGGCGGAAGGTGCTGCTGGGGGGCTTGTTGCGTAAGAGGTTGAGGGTTGGGGCTCTATTACTGGTGGTTGGCTAACAACAGGCGCGTATTTCGGTCGCTTTATACCTGACGTGGGGTTCTCTTCATCATACCTCCGCTTTGAACGTGCTATCGGTATCGCTGGTGAGGGTTCGTCGGCAGGGGAGGATTCTGTGATCACAACTACACTGTCGTCGGAGTCATCCATAATGTCGATGATGGGGTGCTGTACCTCATCGTCATTCACGGTTCTGTGGGAGAAGAAAACACAATATAAGGAACAGCACTCAAAATTTGTAATATTTTGTAAATGATCCACTTAGGAGTGTGACGTGTTAGAAATGGACTCTAGAAAAATTCAGATTCACGAGCCCATCCACATGTATTATATCTCGACCTACAGGATGTGGTAAAACTGTGTTTATGCTTAAAATCATTAAAGAAAAGGGAGAGATGTTCTCGAAATTTGTGCATAAAGTTATATGGTGCTATTCGACGTATCAATCAGTGTTCAACGAGTACCAAAATGATATTTTGTTCCACAAAGGTGTATATGACGTTAATTCGTTAAAGGGAAATGAACATACAGTCATTGTAATTGACGATCTCATGTTGGAGATGGATAAAACGTTTGCCGAGACATTTACAGTATTCTCCCACCATCTTAACATAAGCGTGTTCTTCCTCAATCAGAATCTATTTTTCAAAAATAGATACATGCTCGATGTGTCGTTAAATACACAATATCTAGTCTTATTCGCACAACGTAGAGATGTATCACAAATTGGGGTATTAGCCAATCAAATGTTCCCGAATCAGCGTAAGGAGTTTTTGGAAGTTTATAAAGAAGCTACAAGCACGCGTTACGGATATTTGCTTTGCGACCTTCATCCGCGAAACACGTTTAGGGTGCTTCTAAGAACGAATATATTTCCAAACGAGCCTGAAACGGTGTATATTCCAGAATGACAGACTAAAGAAATACCGTGAATTAAAAAAAATCTATCATCGACTGCCCCGGGCAATGCGACAGATGTTTATTAAAAATATCGACTCCGACTTTTTAAAATGCATCTGTGAAATCTGTCTTAACGTTATAAATTGCAATGTATCAATGAAACCATCTCAGAAGGCTCGCCTACGCCGTTACAAGAACATAATACGTGCACTCGCTCGTAAAAGTCAAACTGTAGCGAAGAAAAAACGAATTATTGTACAAACAGGAGGGTCATTTTTCCCCATCTTATTTTCAATTTTGGGTCCTTTACTGAGTAGATTAATATAATGAAGAAAGTGGTAGTGATTCCACACGAGGTGTACGCTTCACTGCAAAGGAATCCAGACAAGGATCTAGATCCCCGTAAAAGCAGACTTAAAAGAATGGAAAGCGAATTGCTAGCCCTATTAAAAAGTGAAAAAACACCTGATGAGAAAAGAATCTTATACCAAGAAGCTCTGCAGAAATTTCTTCACGAGTACGAAAATTATAAGAACCCGACAGAGATTCCTGTGGTTATTAGGCACAGCACGGGGGACGATGGACATGGCGACACAGGACCTGTACCTGACGATACAGCTGACCAACCAAAGATTAAGGGATCAGCCACACAACATATCGAGCATGTATTAAAAAGCACCCTCCCACATACATTGAGGAATAAAGGTTTAAGTCTTTATAATCTATTGAATGAGGACTCAGCCATACAATGGACCGATACAGGCGAGATCATTGTGGAAGGATCAAAGGTACAGGGGTTGAATATCGTAGACATTGTCCATGATCTGGTGAGAAAGTGGGATAGGCCCTCACCATCAGGATGGAAGCATATTAAAGCAAGACTACAACAAATAAATGTCCCTAAAACGTTGATAGGAAATCTGAACAGGTTAAAAGACTTGGAACATGCAACGCAAGTGGCACAATTGAAGACGCCGTCACCCCCGGCAGTAACACCTTTGAAGAGGAGAAAGAAGAGGATAAACAACGGTCAACCCTACCCATGTGCCTCTAAAATACGCAAATGGCTAACGTATTAAGTAAACGCTATTATGACATTTCTAACCCAGCCTCCTACGGCGGCGTAGATAGACTGTACAGAAGTGTTTACGGAGTAGGAAAAAAAGATGTTGAAAGATTTTTGCGGGAGCAGGACGCTTATACGCTTCATAAACCTGTGAGAAAAAGGTTTAAAACAGCCAAGACAACGGCTTCCTCGATTGATTCTATTTGGCAAGCAGATTTAACAGACATGCAAAGATATTCTGTGTATAACGATGGTTACCGCTACATTCTATTCATAATAGATGTATTCTCTAGATATCTGTGGCTAGTTCCTCTGAAAAATAAATCACCTGAAACAGTTGCTAAAGCCACCAAAACGCTAATGTTAAAAGAAAACAGGGCTCCTGGTTATTTTTGTACGGATATGGGGAAGGAATTTATAGGTCATGCTTTTCAGAACATGTTGACAGAGTTTAATATCAGCTATTACACAACCAATTCTATACATAAGGCTTCTTTAGCTGAAAGAGTTCAACGTACCATAAAGGAACACATGCACAGCTATTTTACACATAAAAACACATACAGATTTCTAGACAATCTGGAATCATTGGCATCATCCTACAACTGCTCACACCATCGCACGATTGGGACAACACCTACCGAAGTTTTAGAAAGAGGTACGCTCCCGAGAAGAAATGGATCACCAACACAACCACACTCTGCGCGCTTCAAAATCAATGATTATGTAAGGCTGTCGCGTTCGGGAAATAAATTCGCAAAGGGTTTTGAGCAAGGATGGACACGTGAGATTTTTAAAGTTAGGGCTATGAGACCTAAAGGTGAGATAATGATGTATTACGTTGAAGATTTGAATGGGGAAGAAATCTCAGGAGGCTTTTACCGCGAGGAATTGCAGAAAGTGGCATTTAATTTAGGAAAAAATGTGTTTAAAATTTAGAAAATTTTAGGGAGCAAAGGTTCAGGAAAGAGAAAAATGTACCTGGTGAAATGGCTAGGGTACCCAGAAAGCTTCAACACCTATATAAAAGTTGATGCAATAATGAAGCTTAAATAGTATGTAACATGGCTCCTAACCATTTCTACGTCACACTCCCGTCCTCCTCGTCCCTGTCTGTACACCCTAACAACACACTAGCCAACTTTGTAACAGAACTCCACGGGCCCATTGAATTGGGTCGTGATTCGTATGAGGTGGGGACATGCGAAATTCAGCTGGACACCCTCTTTTTAAATATTGAATATAAAAAATCCGTTTTTACGATTCTTAGAGACATTGACGAGTGTGAAAAAGCTGGGGTAGCTATGGATGAAACTATACGTATCGCTCGGACTAAGGTTGCACGGTATTACAGTACAGAAGTAAGACTAGGACCGGGTCATTATGGTTCGGTCGAGGATGGTGTGAGACTTAAACGTAAGTTTAAGAAACTCAAACCTTACGAATGATTTAGTATACGAAATCGTAAACAAAGGAAACCCTGCACATACACTAATCCTAAAATCAAAGACTAACAGACGTATTAAAGACCGAAGAGTGTTCAAAATTATAACCAATGGACGATATAGCGCAGCAATCCAAATAGACACATTTCACGAGGCACAACATGACTTGTCCAGATTAATGTATCAATTGAAGATAGAGAAATTGGCTAAAAGCTCAGTCCCCAGACATGTGCTATATTTACAGTAATATAGTGGAGCAACAGTTTGTTGGGGATACCCAGGCACGCCTGCTGCGCATTGCCCACATCCCCAACCATAGAGGAAGGAGTTTGAGTATTACATATGACAGACCCCATTATGTGAATGTCGCAACTAATTTAATAACCAATATCTCAATATATATAAGAACGATTGAGGGTGAAAACTTCCCATTCGGTAACGGGAGCTTAACAGTAAAGCTACACTTTCGACGCACTGAGTTATAATGGATAGAAAGCCTTTCACCGTCTATCGAGGGGTGAGATACCAGCGGGGTAGTGGACTTGGGTCCATTTTTTCATCCATACTACGTACGGCTGTTCCTTTGCTGAAGAGGGGTGCCAGATACCTCGGAAGGAAAGCGCTACAATCAGGTCTTAACACTGCAGAAGACATATTGGCTGGGGCTAAACCTAAAGAAGCTCTAAAAAAACATTTAAAGCGTACACGGGACGAAATCCTCAAAGATTCAAAGAGAAAAATGTGTGGTGGCGGGAAGAAGAAGAGGGCTGTCCGGAAGAAGGGGTCACGTGGTATTAAACGTAAAAGGATATCAAAAAAGAAGTGATGTAAGCGAATGAAACCTATGGTTGACCACTTTTTTGACTGATATAAGCTAAGGACATTGATCTCATGAATCATAGTTTGTTTACTACTTCGAGAAAGGAGGCACTATTTCTAACTCGTCATGGCACGCTTCATCCACCCATGTAGTTCACAATGCTGTAAATCGGAGCTGTCCCTTTTTGAGATGCCTCCAACTCAAGTTTCTATTGAGCACAGTGACTTTATTACAATTAACCCTTTAAACACAATTAGTTCCCCGAGTGCTCCTATAGAATTCGTGATACCTAGCTCAGGCCCTTACTTTTTTGATCCAAGTTGTGTGCACATGTACGCTAAGCTACGTATAGCCCATTCTGATGGAACGGACTGCGATGACAAATATGCTGTATACCCTGAAACAAACTTTCTGCACTCCATATTCAACCAGTGTGACGTATATTTAAATCAGGCCAACATATCGTCAGGCACGGGATACTATCATCTACGAGCCTATCTGGAAAATGTCCTCAACTTTTCCAAAGAAGCGAAGGCTACCTTTTTAAGTGCCGAGGGATATTGTTATAATGTTATAATGTTATAATGTTTCAGACCAACAAAGACCCTAGGATCCACTCATGGCTGGTCTACCTAACTGTGTTCGTAATCGTGTATTGTGTAGGTTCTCCGTGGTGGCGGAGGGGACCTACAATTTTACGTGGGTTCCGAACCACAAGAACATAAGAAATTTATGTAAAACCTGCCGGTAAATTGGCAACGACCAATTTTTACGAAACTAAATAATTATCAATTTAAAACTAATTAATTATCGATTTAAAACTAAAGATAGAATCTCTGGATCCAGAGGATCAAGTCATAATAGACTACTATCCACAAATATGTTACACTCTATATCTATTTATAACGGACATGCAAATATATCAGATCCAAAGAATCCAGTCAATTTCATTACGGTATCCATCAAGTCACGGTCCATATCGATTGCGGACCAAGTCAAAATTTACAACCATATACATTACAATATATACACTTACGAGGAAAAGTGTAGGTGTGGCTGTAAAGACTGTACAGTAATGTAGAAATGTGTGTGCACCCATTTTGGGTCCCCCATTTAAAGGTGTTTGTGGGGCAAGTGAAGATCATGAGTTTTTCAATACCTCACAGTACTATCGGGGGCACCGCTCGGCAGAGGAATCTCTTTAAATGGGGTGTGTAAGGACAGAGAGTATCCCCTAACCCAAGACGCTGCCTCCCTATATCCCACAACACCTGTGTTGAGCTGTGGGATCTATCCCCAGAAAGCCTTAATTTTACTACCTTAAACTATACCCTTTCTATCAACATATGCGTCTAATCGATTTTTAAACATGTTTATAGACGTGCTACTAATTACTTCTACCGGCAAACTATTCCAGCTATTTACTATGCTATGCGTAAAAAAGTTTTTCGCAACTGCTGTCTCGAACCTTCTACTTGTCAACTTACACCCGTTATTTCTAGTCCTATTATATTGAGATATTTCGAAAAAGCTATCTCTATTTACGTTATCGAACCCATTCATAATTTTGAAAACCTGGATTAGATCACCCCTTAACCTCCTAGTCTCGAGTGTTGTCAATTTTAATTCCTTAAGCCTATCCTCGTACGACTTTGACCTAAGCGACGGAATCATCTTATTGCTCGTCTTTGAACTCTTTCGATTTTGTCTATATCTTTGCGCATATGCGGATTCCAAAATTGGACCGCGTACTCCAAATGGGGTCTAACTAATGATTTATAAAGTGGAACTATAATATCGCGCGATTTGTACTAAAAATTTCGAGCTATAAAACCTAATACTTTGTTCGCCTTATTAACCGCTGCTGTACTTTGTTTCGCTACTTTTAAATCACCAGTGACTATAACTCCTAAATCTTTTTCCTGCTCTACGCTTGTTAAATCTTTCCCTGACATACTATACGCAAAATTACCGTTACGCGAACCTATATACAAAATTTTGCACTTATCAACTCATTTGCCATGTGACTTACCAATCAACGATTTTATTCAGATCTTCCTGAGTTTTACCTCTATCTTCGTCATTAATCGCCCTACCACCCAGCTTCGTGTCATCCGCAAACTTTGAAACTGTACTGACTAGGCCGACATCTAAATCGTTAATATATATAAGAAAAAGCAAGGGGCCCAATACAGAACCCTGAGGAACGCCACTCGCTACATTAGACCAACACGACTCCGCTCCATCAACGACCACCCTCTGTTTCCTGCCTCGCAACCACTCTTCCAGCCAATTTATTACTACACCCCTGATTCCAAGAGCCTTAGTTTTTTCAATGAGTCTTTTGTGCGGCACGGTGTCAAACGCTTTTTGAAAATCTAAATACACTACATCAACCGCCCGATGTCTATCGTAAACGTCAACCACGCTTTGGAAAAATTCTAAAAGATTAGTTAAGCAAGATTTGTTTCGCCTAAATCAGTGCTGCGTATTTCTAACAAGTTTATGGTATTCTAAGTGTTCGACTATACGATCCCTAATTATTGATTCCAGTAGCTTACCTACAACTGACGTTAAACTGATTGGCCTATAATTTCCCGCCGCACCTTTATCGCCTTTCTTGAAGATAGGTGTTACGTTTGCTAACTTGAAATTATGTGGTACGCACCCCTCAGAAATAGACGCATTAAAAATCTTTGTTAGCGGCACAACAATGCTATCTTTTAATTCTTTTAGTTGTATGGGATATATGGAATCCGGCCCCGGTGATTTACGTGTTTTCATTTTATCAATATAGCGCATTACCTCCCCTTCACTAACGACAATATTATCCAAAATATTACCATTACCAAAAGGTATTATGTCTATGACCGTAGGGATATTCGTTACATCTTCTATAGTAAAAACTGACGTAAAAATTTCGTTTAGCAAGGTAGCCATTTCCTTGTTTTCAGAAACTATATCTCCGTTTACATTTTTCAATGGACCCAAGACACTTTTTACTGGATTTCTATTATTGACGTATTGAAAAAATCGCTTGGGGTTTTTCTTTACCGTCACGAGCTATGGAGATTTCAAATTCGCGCTTGGACTTTTTTATTACACTTTTCGCTTCACGCCTTAGATATGTAGTTGTTTCGTAACAACAAATTGTCTTTATCGCACTTATGTTGCCTATAAGCCCTATCTCTACTCTTTATAATGTCTCCTACTCTAGAAGTAAACCACAAGGGCTTGTTGTTTACTTTCGCACGCTTAATTTTGTACGGTACACATTCCTCATTTATAGTCCTAAATACCGTTTCGAACGATTCCCACATTAGTTTTGCGTTGGAGTTCCCCATCACGTTTTCCCAATTGACGTGTGAAAATTTATTTCGAAATTTACAAAAGTCTGCGTGCTGGAAGTTAGGAATTCTAGTCGAGTTAGTTGGTTTCGAGTGACTTACTGAGAGGACAAACTCTACCATATTGTGATCGCTATTGCTTAACGGTTCTATTACTTGAAGATCAGTAATTAGCCTATCATCCGTAGTTATTACTAAATCTAAAATACTGTCCAACCTCGTAGGTTCCCCAACCTTTTGAATAAGAAAGCTATCCTCGAGAAAATTAACTAAACGATTACCTTCCGCGTCTCCCTGCATTGTATCGTAATTCACGTTGGCGCAATTAAAGTCACCCATAACTAAAGCCTGCTCACTACCGATTATTCTCTTTAGTTCACGATATAACGCTTCGTCCGTATCAGCTGTTTGATTAGGGGCCTATATATAACCGCAACAAGAAGTTTGAAGTCGTGTAATTTAAGTTCTGCTATAGTCGAATCTATCGGTTCTGGAATTGAGTGCTTTACTTCTATAACGTTCGCAATATTATCTTTGATATACAACATAACACCGCCTCCTCGCCTACCTATTCTGTTTTTAACAAAAAGTCTATAACCTTTAATTTGATACTCCCCTACAAAGTCACGTGTTTCAGTGCTAAGCCACGATTCGTTTATCACAATTAAATCATAGTCTAAACTAAAGACGAAAGTAGTATAAAGGACAAATTTAAAAATTCTAGAAAGAAGATATACGAGTGTTTTGGACGTCTGCACACAGATTTCACTTTCCAGGAGAAGTTGCTTGTCAACGGGGTGGATAAGAAAATAAAGCTGAGATCTGCTTAAATCTGGATGCTGATCAAGAAGAGGGAGCAAAGCCCGTTGTGGTTCACATTATGGACACATACCTCCGCGTACGGCGAGTGAAATTAAGTTCACCAAAACAACTAGAAATTGAGAAAAATTAATTTACTAAACGCTACAGTGAAGTACCCTATTAACAGAGTACAAATCAAACTATATACGATGCCTGCAGGGTTGGCGTCGAAGCAGATAGAAAACATCGCCCTGGGAAATCTTCCTAAAAGGATATTAATCGGAATGCAGGACCATGCTTCGGTGAATGGAAAATATAAAAAGAGTGCCTTTAAATTCGAGAATTTCGGACTTAAAAATATAACTCTATACGTTAATGGCATTGCTTTGGGTGGAACTTTTGATACGGACTATTCATCAGACGCTGTGTTACCTCTTTGCGCGAGAGCCTATAGTAATCTGACCCATATTGCAGGTGATTGTGATGAGATTGGTAATGGGGTAACGCAGAAAGAATTCATTGATCAATTTAACCTTTATCCGTTTGACATTACACCTGACTTATCTGCTAGCGTAAATACGCATTTAAGCCCACAACAGAACGGAAACATCTCAGTGAGGTTGGAATTCACCAAGCCTATAGACGCGCCTATTAGCGTACTAGTATATCTCGAGTCGCAAGCCTTAATAGAAGTACAGGGTGGGGCACGGGAATCAAGTGTTTTTTGAATAGCTAGTAATCGGCCATTAGGAATGGGAGGGGCGTGCGGTAGGTAGCATTCCATTCCTGGGTTCATAGCATTTAACTTTAACTAACACTCACCTTTATCTTTCAGGTGCCATCATGGAGCAGTGGACGTTAGAACACCGCATGTTCGCGTATGATCATTTTGTTAGGAGTGGCGAGTCAGTGACAGCAGTTCAGCGTGCGTTTCGCCGCAGATTCAACATTCATCGAAATGACTCTGTTCCCGCTCGTGACACAATCTTACGTTGGGTTAACAATCTTCGAACAGGAGGCTCAATAATGAAAACAAAACCGAAGGGCCGCAACGCACTGTGCGTACTCCAGAGAACGTTGAAAGGGTCAGACAAGCGATGTTGCAAAGCCCAGGCCGCTCTGCTCGGAGACATTCAGCTGCACTCGGAATCAGCAATCGTACTGTTAGACGGATTTTGCATGAAGAATTACATTTTCACCCATACAAGTTAGCGATGGTGCAGGAATTGAATGTAAACGATTGCCCCCAACGACTGAATTTTGCACAGGAAATGCTTGCACTTTATGAGCAGAATGAAAACATGATGGTGGTAATGAGTGATGAAGCCCATTTCCACCTTAATGGGGCCGTCAACAATCAAAACTGTCGGTATTGGGCTGCTGAAAATCCGCGACAACTCCATGAAAAACCGCTGCATAGCCCTAAGGTTACAGTTTGGTGCGCGGTGGGAAAGTTTGGCGTCATCGGTCCCTATTTCTTCGAACAAAATGGGGTTACCGTTACCATAACATCTGGGCGTTACATTGAGATGGTGAACACCTTTTTCATCCCTGAGTTACGAAGAAGGCGTATTGCTCGTCGACATTTGTGGTTTCAGCAAGATGGGGCCACGCCACACACCGCCAGAGCGTCAATGGCTGTTCTTCGCCCCCTGTTTCCCAACCATCTCATTTCGAGATTTGGTGACATTGCATGGCCCCCTCGGTCCCCTGACTTGTCCACATGTGACTTCTTTCTATGGGGGTACCTCAAGTCACGTGTCTACGAGGACAAGCCCCGTACATTAGATGCATTGAAGGAAGCGATCCGTCAACAAATCATCCAAATCAACAGAGACCTGCTGGGAAGAGTGGAGGCCAATTTTCGTAAACGCCTTCAACAATGCGTCGACGGCCAAGGACATCATATGCCAGATATAATTTTCGGTACATGATTATTATGACATGAAATGCTATGTTCTTACGAATGTTGTTCTACCAATATATTTTCTTTACAAAAATAAATATCATTTTCCTGATTATTCCAAAAACACTTGGTTCCCGTGCCCCACCCTGTAGATAGATTTAGGAGCGTTATCACTGACTTTTAAAATGGATACTAATACACTTCAGAGAGTAATGAATAGTGAACGAGTCACACGTTCCAAATTTATCGGCGTGTTTGCGAAGAATGAAACATTGAGTTTGCCAAGTACGCGAGAATGCGGCAGTCTTATTGTGAACACAGATGTCATCGGTAATGAAGGGATTCATTGGATTGCAGTCTATTTTAAAAATAGACACCGCCTGTACTATTTTGATTCACTCGGTACTCAACCCTGGAGTGACCTTGTTATTGTAAAATTTCTCGCTGAGTTACATATTCCCGAAGTTGTATGGAACCCGTTTCGTATACAAGGATATTTTAGTAATACTTGTGGAATGTACTGCATTTCATTTCTCATGCATATGTCACGTGATAAAGAATTTATAAATTTTTTAAATTTATTCGACCCGTGTCACACTCGACGAAACGATGAAATGGTATGCAGACAGATAAAAATTCGTTTTCCAATTGTGCGTACTCGTTGTATAGTATAATGTTTTTGTTCGTGTGTATATTTGTAA
Source organism: Bathynomus jamesi (assembly GCA_023014485.1). Taxonomy (NCBI): domain Eukaryota; kingdom Metazoa; phylum Arthropoda; class Malacostraca; order Isopoda; family Cirolanidae; genus Bathynomus; species Bathynomus jamesi. Next base: position 87,192 of record JAJOZX010000828.1, on the reverse strand, counting down.
CGTTAGTTTGTATATTCTGTAGTTTAAGATGGTTATTGTACTGATTTCTTTCATTTAATAAATTGATGAAAATATATTATCCCCCCAAAAAAGATCGAAAAACACTTACATTATTTCGATGTGACATTCATTATGCTGACTGTTCAGTATATCCTCCGTATTCATGACACGAGATTCTTCAAAAGATTGTATAACACGTGTCAAATCCTCATCGGACCTTAAAGGAGAAAGAATAATGTTCATATTGAATCTTTTTTAATAAAAACATATACAGAGTATACATATTGTAAGACAGACCCCCTTATGTGAATATATCTTTGGTTCGCTCAGAGAAGCTCATTTAAGAGGTAATTCCGAATAACATTTATAAAAAAACATGCAAAAGACTGCCATAAAAAATTTCGATTTTAGCATAATGGTGAGTATCTAAATGAAGTATTTGACGAGATACTACATCCCTCCATATACAGTGCCCGCGAAAAGTATCCGATCACCCTTGAAATTTGTATTTTTTACATAAAAAACAATGTTTAAATGTATACTAACCTTATATTAGTATTTTGTCATCTGTCCTTTGGTTTGGATGACTTGTTCTAGACGTTTTGGCATGGATTTAATCAAGTTTTGACAAACTTCCACTGATATTTCCTTGCACCATACCTTTTTGATGGTCTCTTGTAATTTTTCAAATGAGCCAGTGTCGTGGCATTCAACCTTATTTTTTATTATTAGCCACAGATTTTCTATCGGATTGAGATCTGGACTATTACCAGGCCAATCCAAAATATCGAATTTATTGTCAGTAATCCATTTTGTCACTATTTTGGCCCTGTGACATGGTGCACCATCATGCATGTATGTTTTTGTCCTTTGGATTGCCATTGCCATTGGAAATTTATCCTGTAGCATTGCTAAATACCGTGCACCATTCATAGTTGTGTTCTTCGGAAGAAAATATAAGTTTCCACGCCCATAGTAACCGAAACAACCCCAAACCATCACACTTGGAGGGTGTTTCATTGTCTTTAGGGTGTATTTAGGGTCCATCCTATTTGAGCCAATAGGCCGGCGAACCTTTTTTGGACAACTTCTGAATGTCAAAAATGTCGACTCATCGCTAAATAAAACCTTCTTCCAGTCATCAACAGTCCAATGAATGTATTTTTTACAAAATGCGACACGTTTTTTACGCATTTTTCATTAATGAACGGTTTCTTAGCAGCATGGCGAGATGGTAATCCGAGTTCTTTTTGGAGCCGCTCCTGGATAGTTCGTTCAGAAACACCAGATAACAAATTATTCATATTAAATTTTATTTCTTTCGCAGTTATTGTTGGGTTTTTCAATACTAAACGTTTCATAAGTTTGTCTGTTCGCGAATTTGTTTTTCTCGGTCTGCCAGATCGTTTTTTAGGGACTGGCGTGGTTAGGCCACCATTGTTCTTAGCCCGTGAAACCCATAAATTAACGGTACTTTGGGATATGTTTAATTCCTTAGCTATCTGTCTCTGTGATTTCCCACATGCATGCAAAGCAACAATAGCACCTCGACAATCACTCTTAAGTTGTTTTTTAGCACACATTATATATAAATTTTATTTACACCACTTTCTGTAAAAAAAAAAAAATATCAAGAAATTTACACAAACAGTGAAATCTGACAAATTTGAGACACAGCCACCCGCAACGAAGGCTACCAGAACACTAATTTGAGAATGCGTTGGATAGCTCTCATATCAGCGAGCAACCTCAAAGTTACCAGATGTCGCTAGAACAAATAGAAAGTGAATTACGTGTCTCTGAATATCAAGGGAAAATATTGTATTTTCTTGAGTGATCGGATACTTTTCGCGGGCACTGTATATGAAATCATCTTTCTGACAGTTTGTGAATAAAAAATAAAAATAAAATTATAGACACTTACATTTCTATGGTAGTCCCTTGCGTCGGATTGTAAGGAGCGTCATTGAAAATATCATCAACGGTTTGCGTTGGAAATAATCCATCACGGTCAATCGCGTTAAAAAGATTAATTGCAGTCGATGCTGCAGTGTCACCTTGATACAAATCCGGAAAAGTGTAAAGTTCGTGATCCATGGCGGAGGGAATGTTTATTCACTGGCAGAGTGAATGTTTATTCACTGGCGCGAAAATAGCTACTGTTACTCCCAACTGAAAAATATTTCCTTTTATATGCACAATCACCAAGCTCCGCACCAAAAGATCAAGAGCAGATGTCCGTAATGATTGGTTGGCAGTGTAGCTGGGTGGAGCTATGATAAGTTTGTGTACCAATCGTAACACCGATATAACGGGTCCATGCTTTGGACGACTAATGGCATCTTTATATTTTCTCCAATAGATTTAATGCTCGTATTACCCCTTGCATTCTCCATCACGACAATATTTGTATCTATACTTGCTTTTCTCCAATCCATCCCTTTATGCATTATTGTTCACAACAATATTTTATTATTTTGCGTCCATACTAAATTGAGTCTCAATTTTCGGTTGCAAGTTATTTTGCGTCCATACTAAATTGAGTCTCCATTTTCGTTTGCAAGTTATTTTGCGCCTATACTAAATTGAGTTTCAAATTTCGGTTGCAGGTTATTTTGCGTCCATACTAAATTGATCCTCAATTTTTTCGGGTGCAAATTATTTGGCAACCATACTAAACACAGCTTTCCCAAGATTCCTGACTTGTGGATTTTTACTTCTCGCATAGATGTGTGAATAAATAACCACCCCGCCAGTGCTGAAGCTTAGTTCGGATTCCACGTTAAACTGTAGGTCTAAGGCAGAGTGAAAAGCTTAACCATTGTTACAATGCGGCGAGGAGTTAGTTATGATTATTATTACTAAAGAGAAAAATCTACATTTTTTTTGTGCATATCACATTTTGCAGCCACACTATTCCCGGATCAATAATCACTAATGTAATCGAGAGGATTTTATAATAAAGAAATTGTAAATATATCCATTCCTTTATTTATTTAAAAAAAAAAAGAATGAACAAAACTCTCTCTCTGTATATATATATTATATATATATATACACACGAGATAGGTGTACGCCTGGTGTGAATGAATTCTGTATTTTAAATGAGTCTATAGTTTCATTGGTACGTTTTATTTCCCACTAACTGTGTACACGAGATAAGTGTACGCATGGTGTAAATGAACTCTGAAGCTGTTCATTACATACAAGGACAAAAACTACCACAATAAGTAATGCATCCCGTGCAATTTCTGCCACCACGTGCTGCAGTTTAGTTCGGTTTCCACGTTAAACTGTAGGTCTAAGGCAGAGTGAAAAGCTTGACCATTGTTACAATTCGGCGAGGAGTTAGTTATTATTATTATTACTAAAGAGAAAAATCTACATTGTTTTTGTGCATATCACATTTTGCAGCCACTATTCCCGGATCAATAATTCACTAATGTAATCGAGAGGATTTTATAATAAAGAAATTGTAAATATATCCATTCCTTTATTTATATTTTTAAAAATGAAAAGAATAAACAAAACTTTCTGTGTGTGTGTGTGTGTGCGTGCGTAGGCGTGTGGAAAAATTGTATTTAGTTATTGAATTTCAATTCGTTTAACTGTGGGTCTAAGGCGGAGTGAAAAGCTTAACCATTGCAATTCTGTAAAAAGGAGTTAATTATTATTGTTACTGCATAGAAAAATTTGTCTTTGTGCATATCACATTTTGCGATCATACTATTCCCGGATCAATAATCACTAATGTAATCGACTAGTCAGTAAAGGACCCAAAACTGAAAATAAGATGGGAAGAAATGATCCTGTTATTTTAAATGTTGAAATTATGATGTGAAAGAGTGAACAATGATTCCCTGACGAGCTGTATTTCTGATTCGGTTTCCACGTTAAACTGTAGGTCTAAGGCCGGAGTGAAAAGCTTAACCATTGTCAAAATGAACAAATCAGCGAGATGATGTGAAAGAGTGAGCAATCATTCCCTGACGAGATGTATTTCTGATTCGGTTTCCACATTAAACTGTAGGTCTAATGCGGGGTAAAAAGCTTAATCTTTGCAATTCAGCGAGGAGTTAATTATTATTATTACTACATAGAAAAATTTGTCTTTGTGCATATCACCCTATATATATATATATATATTGTGTGTGTGTGTGTGTGTGCGCGCGCGCGCGCGCGTGTGCGTGATCCTCACTTTCTCTGACAAAAATCTGTGTGTGTGTGTGGTGTGTGTGTGTGTGTGTGTGTGTGTGTTAATTTTGAAAAATGTATAATAATAATAATATATCTTTCCAATTCAATAACAGAGATGTTATCTAAGAAGATGATGCCATACAAATTTGGAAGTAAAGACATAATCAACGCATTTAATAAAATAGAATTTTATATACATTTCAGTAGCAAGGGACCAAATTGAAGGAGTCGAGCGAAGGATTTGCCGAGACAGATCGAGTCTTTGAGAGAGAAAGTTCGACCCAAATTCCTTCTCGCCAGTTTTCGGTTTTAAAAGGCCTCGGGCTGGACCTTTTAGCTGGGTATCTTGGTTACCTGCACCGCTTACTCCTCTTCTGAACACAATGTTAAAACATTATTCTAAGAGTTAATATTTTGGATTCGTTTTAATAACTGAAAGAAAGTAAATAAAACGGCGTTTAAATAATTAGTTTCTTATATTGTTAATATTGGTTTTAATAATTGATTCTCTTAAAAGGAGAAAATTCATTTGCTTTAAATTAATATACTTTTGGCATTTTTCTGATTTTCATTCACATAATATATACAGAGGTGTGTGTGTGTGTGGTGTGTGTGTGTGTATTGAGAATGTTAATGGAACGATTTCTTTTGCTAAGCCAATTGTTTAGTGAATTTTTAATGTTAATATTGTTTTAATTCACTTTAAGGTGAAAATCCGTTTATATATATATATATATATATATTATATATATATAAGGAATGACAAAATTAAATAGACACAGTTAATATGATTCTTTCTATATATATATGTAATATATATATATATAAGGTAAGGAGAAAGTTGTTCAATTGTGTGTGTGTGTGTGTGTGTGTGGTGTGTGTGTGTGTGTGTATTTCGTCTGAACTATTATTTTGACGATTGTACGTATTATATTATTTTTGTGCAGTAGAAGGCAAACTCACCCTAATAATGTATACATGTACAATTAAAATAAAAAATGGTATCTGGCAACTCAACCCTCATCTATATAAGACCTGCTTGGCTTCGGAGCTGGTAGTTTGATGCGAACTTCGGCCGAATAAAGAACTCTCCTTTCCTTCTTAGGTTGAGACTTAGCTTAGTTTCCCTTTGGTGGTGTTAGGACATCCCACCTTGTCCCCCCAAAGTCCTCCTCCGTCTATCCTTTCTCTCTTAGGCTAAGGCAACCCCTTTGAGGGGAGGTCATCCTTCCTTCTCCCCCCGAAGACCCCTCCCCTCTCCCCCCTTCAGGTGTACCCCTCCCCCACCTTGGCTCCTTCTAAGCCAACTGGCTGATTAGGGGCCTATAAGATAACGGCCACTCGGCTGAAGTCTTAGTGTGCACTTGGCTCCTGCCAGGTGAACACCTCTCTTCCTTTCACTCCTTCTCCTGTCTTTCTCTTGGGGGATAACGCCGCCTTCAAGTTTCATGACCCCTTGTTGCACCTGCAACATCCCCCACCCCCTCTGCAACATTGAGTTGGTGCATACCCCCACCCCTTTGCAACATTGATTTGTTACATACCCCACCCCTTTGCAACATTGATTTGTTGCATACCCCACCCCCTTTGCAACGTTGATCATTATCTATTGCAACATTCCTGCACTCTACCTTTTTGCGGCTATACTACTAAGCGCTTTAGTTGAGCAAAACTTGTTTACTGATACAAAAATGATATCTATCGGACAAATAACTTTTAAACCAATCACTGATTGCTCCTCTAAAGCCGTAACAATATAATTTATTAAGAGAATATTATGGTCTATTACATCAAACGCTTTACTTAAATCCATAAATATTGATATCGTTATTTTTTTGTTCTCTTTAGCTATATTTGCAATTTCCATAAGATTTAAAATAGCCATTTCCGTTGTTTTATTATTACGGGAGCCATACTGATTTGGAGAAAATAAATTGTAGGATTCTAAATATCGCTGCATTCTACTTTTTACAATTTTTTCAAAAACTTTGCTGACCACAGATAATGAACACATCGGCCTGTAATTTGTTGCTAGTGTAGGATCACCCCCTTTAAAAAGGGGTGTTATACAACCAGTTTTTAGCATTGATGGGAATATTCCTTTGAAAATACTTTGATTGATAATTTTAGCCAAAGTTACAGATATCTTATCTTTAACAAGTTTCAATATAGGTACAGGAATGTTATGAATGTTTTTTTTTTTTAATTTACCAATAATATTCTGGACCTCAGTACAGGTAGCAGGAACAAACGAAAATGAATTTAGTGGGCTGGGTGGCATATATTCTAAAGGTGAGTGATCATTATTTAGTAATTGTAAGCGAAGCTTATCCGCTATTGAAGTAAAGTGTGCATTTAAAGAGTCTGCAATAGCAGTATCATCAGTAATTTCTTTATTATCAACATTTAATTTCTCTATTGAATTTTTCTTAATTTGTTTTTCGAGAAGACTGTTTATGATTGTCTAAGTCTTTTCCATGTCTCCTTTATGTTTGGAAAATTGATTGTTATGATAGTTATATTTTCCAATTTTGATTATTTTAGTTAATTTGTTTCTGTATTGAGTATATTGTGTTTTAGGAATTTTGCTCTGTAATTGCAATTTGAATAATTTATCTCTATTCTTTATTGAAGTGATAATTCCTGGAGTGATCCATGGATTTGCGGCACTTTTGGGCGAAACCATTTTTCTCCCTAAATGAAAGCAAATATTAAAAATATGGAATAAGGTGTCATAGAAGAACTGAAACATATGATCTGTGTCATTTATAGGTTCGTCACAGTCAACTCGAGTATTTTCTACAGCCCCAATAAATTTTCTTTCGTTAACCTCTGAGAATATTCTGTAATCAGTAGTTGTTTTGTCCGCAACCTGAACATTGTTATTGAATATAGCGTAAGTAGGAAAATGATCAGTGATATTTGTGGTTATAATTCCAGAATTTACGAGGGCATTGCTATTTACAAGTGGGTTTGGTAATAGTATGACTAAGATAGGAAGAATTCATTAAGTTTAAAAATTTATGAGAGATTGCTTCAGATTGCAAATTGATGTTGAAGTCACCCGCAACTATGGCATTCGATTTATGGAAGTTGCATAACATGTTATTTAAGTGGATTAAAAAGCTATTGATATTAGTATTAGGAGGTCTATATATTGCATGGACAGAATATACATTACGTTTGTCTTTTATATTAACAATCAGGTTTTCATTGTCCCTATTACATACAGAAAATACTTCGTTAGAGTCGTAAGTTTGATGCACATACACGGAGATACCCCCACCAATCTGCCCATCTCTTACACATCTAAGCAACATAATTATCTATATTATACAAGTTCTTAATACTACTATTTAACCAGGTTTCCGTGAGAATTATAACACTAAATTTGACCGTAGAAGTTTTCAAAAGGGCCAATAAGTAGTTATAGTTCCTAGGTAAGCTTCAAATGTTTAGATTTTGCACTGAAAGATTTTTATAAATATCTTTTTGTAATACAAAGGCACTAAACTCATCCATCAATGAGACCATGCAATTGCCTACACCAGATTCCTGTTCTAGATTCTCTAAACTGGATATAGAATTTTTTGGTAATGAATTGAAATGATTAATACCGGCACATATACTATGAAAGTCTTTATCGATGAGAGCCATTTAACAGTAGTTCTCAAACAATTTCACTAAATACAGAATAGGGGAATAAGGAATTTTTTTCAATCACGGAATAATTAAGACATCCGTGACCTGCCCTAAATACAATAGTGCTTGTAATTTAAGAAAAGACCAGAAGGTCTTTAGGTGCCGTAAAAAAAAATCCAACCAAATATTAAGCCGGGTTCAATCATTATTAGCGACGGTTGGCGTGCCTATGATCGTATCGGTGAGCTTGGTTACATGCATAAGCGAATTAACCACAGTGAAAATTTTGTGGATCCCCACGACAATAGTATCCACACACAAAACATTGAACTCCTGTGGAAGGACGTGAAATCGTGAGTTTTACGTGCTGGGAACAAACGTCCTCATTACCGGAAATATTTTGCGCGGTACTTGTTCCTAGCAGAACATACCGACGAGTCCACAAAATTGCATCACTTCCTGACTGTAATTGCAGAATTCTACCCTCCGCAATAAGGTAAGGTATTGTGTATAATTTAGGTCTCGGGGGTACGGGGACGGAGCCCTCGTAAAGATCACGCATCACAAACTGATCGGTCCTAATGACGAGTACAAACTTTTCTGGTTAATTTTGAGGTGTTTTGTACGAAACTGCCATCCGTTTCCTGTGCAAATGCGTAGTTTTCGAGATGACGATATCTCGAAAACTCCGCATTTGCACAGGAAACGGGTGGCAGATTCGTGCAAAACACCTCAAAATTGACCAGAAAAGTTTGTTCTCATCATAGAAACATAACTGGGTGTAAAAACGAATAATTACCCAGTCGTTATATATATATATATACTGCAAACCCACAAGGAAAAAAAACGATTCCAAGGCCTTTCGTGTATTCAGAGGTACACCTCGTCATCCATATCCCAGAGCTACACCTCGTCATCCCATATATATAATATTATATATATATATATATATATGCACTAAAATCACAGAATAACACGTGATCTTATTAATAAGCAAAACAACCACAGGGAACAGGAAACACGAAGTCCGAGCGCTTCGTGATATATTCACATTATCAAGGAGAAACAGAAAATAGGAAAGCGCTCACGAAAGCGCTCGGACTTCGTGTTTCCTTTTCCCTGTGGTTGTTTGCTTATATATATATATATATATATTACTTATTTATTTTCTTTTGGAGGGGGTCGTTTTAGCACTGACGTAACCCCTTCAAGGTTGCCATAAACTAAAACTTTAAAAACCATAAATTTAGAAGTGTACTATAAACATCTACACCTAAATTTAGTATTTTTCTTCTTTTATTCTAATTCAAAACCATAACAGGATCTATAGACACCCCTGTATACAAACTGTAGTAGTAGTAGTAGTAGTAGTAGTAGTAGTTACAGGCTAACAAAGACCCTAAAATTCACTTAGTTAAGAAATAATGGCTGGGGCATTCCAGGACAAATGCAAAATAATTGAAGTTTAACACCACACCATCTTCCATTTTCCTATAATTTGGTATATGACATTATCTAAACCAACACACTCAAAATATAAAATTATAGCTCAATAGACATGGGTAAAAAATTGTGGCCCCCCCCTCCTATTTTAGGGGGGGTTCGCATACTACAGTACGGTACTAAATTTGAAGTTGACACATCTCAGTTCCTAATTCAAATAAAAGAATGATTCAAAATACATCTGAAAGGCAATTTCCCAAAGAATAAATCATAATCAAAAACACCTAGAGTCAATGAATAAAAAGTTACAGGTAATATTTGAATTTTGCGCACCTCCCCCTTGATATAAAGGGAAAATTATTTTTCCTTTGAATGAAATTGAGCTTCATCTCTCTCCATCGGTGGAGAGTGAGAAAAAACTGTTTTAGCATGTAAAGGTGGTGTTTTTACATTTGAATATTGTTAATTTCACTGAAAAATCCACAATTTGGCTCAGAATAAAAATCTAATATACTACTTCAGAAATGAAGCCTTTTATATATATATATATATATATATATATATGAAAAATTATTTCACGAAAGTGACACGTGAAAAATATTTATGATGAATAAAACCACGAAGGGAAAAGAAACACAAAGGGGTGCTCAAGCGCTTTCGTCTAATGACATCCTCAGGAACACTGGAGTGAAAGGACAGATCAAGGCAATATAGGTTACAAAAATAAACATACATACTACATATTCATATATATATATTACATATATATATATATATACACATATACATATATATATATATATATATAATATATATATTATTATAACATATAGATATATATATACATATATACATATATATAGTAAGTAGAAAAATTGTGGGAGGATAAACACATTTGTATGGGAAATGACACTTTTAGCACTTTGGCCGACCTTCAATATAAATTCAAATGGCTTGTTTATGGAACAGGTCACAAAAGAATAAAGAAATAAAAATAAATATAAATATAAAAAGTGCCTTAGTGATATATATGTCACAGCCAAATAACCATAAAGAAATAAACCAACAGATAAAAAAACAAAAATTGTAAGTGGAGTCTACAAATTCAAGCTCAAAAGGGAAGTTTACAATCAATTTAATAGATGATGCCAAATTGATATATATGTCACAAAGAAATAAAGAAATAAACCAAAAAAAAAATTAAAAAATAATAAAAAATAATAATAATAAATTGAAAAATAAATTTTAAGAGAGGCACACCAATTTATAAGGGAAAAATTACCAAAGGTTTTTTAGTTATTGTCTGAATCATGCATATTATAGTCACAAACGAATAAAAAAGTACAAGTAAATATAAATTGGAAAACAAAATGATGCCTAGATGATATATAAAGAACCATAAAAATATATACAACATATATACGGTATATATACGAAATATAAACGCAATATATACAGAATATATATATATATATGCATAAGGGAAAAAATTACCAAAGATTTGTTTTTATAATTATTGTCTGAAAAAACGGTAGGTCGCAAAAGAATAAAGAAATAAAAAAAATATAAATTGAAAAAATTACAAATAATACAACTACACATGTATACCCGCATAACCAAATATATATACATATACATACATATATACAAACACACACACACACACACATATATATATATATATACACAAGCTTGACCTTCGCGAAATGAGAAATCATCGCGCAGAACCTTTGTGAGGTTGTAAGGTAAGGTAAGGTACATACACATATATATATATATATATATATATACACATATATATACACATACATACATATACATATACACACATACATACATACATACATATACACACATATACATACACACACATTTAACTGCAATGACCACACATACTCACATACACATACATACATACACATACACGCATACAGCAAAAAATTGAAAAATAAAATTGTAAGAGAAACCTACAGATTTATAAGGAAACAAAGACAAAAACAAATTTTTACCAAAGATTTAACAACCTGCCCTTTTTGTTTAAATCCATTCTGAAGGAATTCAGAGCAACGGGATCGAGTTGAAACAGACCTTTACTCATGTTAAGGTTATTTGTAAGTTGAATTATAGCCGACTCAAGAATATTTCTATTAACAATGTTGCTAGAGTGAAACAAAACTGAAGCATTATTCCAATCAATACAATGGGATAACTCTGACAAATGGACAAAAAGGGCACTGGACAACTGTCCCGTTCTAACGGAATATTGATGCTGTTTTACACGCGTTTGCAAATCCTTTCCCGTCTGACCTATGTAAAAGGAATCACATTGCTTACACCCAATTTTATAGATAATGCCTAAATTATTGGTAGGGCTATTTTTTACTATGATGTTTTTCACAATATTGTTATATGAAAAAACTACACTGATATCCAAAAGTTTAAGTACATTAGCAATGCCTAAGAAGCCCGGGAAAAATGGAAGTACTAAAATATTCTTTGACAAGGTGCGAGTGTTATTATTCACACGATAGAAGGTTCGTTTAGCCTTATTAAGACAAGATTCCATGAACGCAGATGGGTAACACAACTCACTTCCAATACCGTTGATATTTTCCAATTCGGCATCGATGTATTCCGGACTGGCGATCCTAAGAGCGCGGAGAAACATTGAGGAAAATATGGCCTTTTTAATAGGGGTGTCATGTCCAGAGTAAAAGTGTACGTAGGACAAATTGTTTTTTTTTTCCGATAGATACTAAACTTAAAACCCGGGCTATCCCTATGAACACGCACATCCAAAAACGGGATTGAGTTGTCTTGTTCCACTTCTAAAGTAAATTTAATGGAGGGGACTTGGTCATTTAACTGAAGGAGGAAGTCATCCAGGTCACGATTCATGGGCCAGATACACAAAATATCGTCGACGTACCGCAACCAAGGGATGCCAACCCCCAGGATTCTCGGAATGTAAGTAATTTCAAAAAACTCCATATAAATATTGGAGAGAAGGGGCGACAAAGGGTTGCCCATGGCCATCCCAAAAACTTGTTGATAATGCTCGCCATTGAAAGTGAATTTACAATCCTTGATACAAAGCTTAATAAGTTCCAAAACAGTGTGTGCAGGTAATGGTAATCATAGTTATGTAATTCTCGGGCGAGAAAGTCAAGCATATCATCAATCGGCACTTTTGTGAACAATGAACAAACGTCGAAACTGATCAATCTATCGTTGGTATTAATGCGAACATTATTCAATTTTTCAGTGAGATCCATGGAATTTTTTACGTGTGAATCCGAGACAGTTCCAAGAATGGGGGACAAAACATTAACAAGCCATTTGGAGAGTTTATAGGTAATAGAGCCCACCGAGCTAATAATAGGGCGCATAGGGTTACCCGGTTTGTGGGTTTTAATAAGACCATAAAGGTAAGGCAGAGCAGGTGAAGTGGACAAAAAAAGGGGAATTAAGTCCTTATGATCTTTGAGAATGCGTTTCAAGCCACTATTGAATGATTTGATGACATCATCCTGCGGGTTCTTCCTAAGTTTCACGTATGTGGCGAGCTCATTCATCTTTCCAATGTAATCCACTTTGTCCATAATGACTAAGGTGTTAGCCTTGTCTGCTTTAGTAATATGGAGCTCACTATCTTTTTTTAATTGTGAAAGGCTATTGCGGAAACGTTTAGGAAAGTTATCTTCGTAAGAAATATTCGCAGCACCATAGACAAGGCCTTTAACTATGTTAACCAAAAACTGAGGAAGGTTACACTGTTTTTCAAAACAAGCAAGACTATGACAAATTTGTAAAGCAGTAGGTTTTTTAACAATATAAAAGGACATACCAAATCCAAGGGCACTTTTTGCATCGTCACTAATGTTTTTCGAAGAAAGGTTCAAAACACACTTTGAGCTTGCTTTTTTACTCCACTGACTATTTCGAATGAGACTTTTAATTTTGCGATCCAAAATGTTTCGAAGTGAAGAAGTTCTCCGACGCAACTCGTTGTAAATTTCATCAAACAAAGGTTGGATCCACGGTTGGGGAATAACAGTCAAAACATTACGTTTGGCAATGCCTAAATTTTTGAAGGTGGACCACTCATTTTGTCTGGTGACTTCAATATGTTTCTTTAAAATTACTCTGCTAAAGTTGTTGAACGGATGGTCGTCCATTTGTCTGAGGCGAATCGGAAGGAGGGACTTGGGAAGGACCTGCTCCTCCAGACAATTAGTAAGAAACTTTCGTCGGATCCGAATTGCATGCCCCTTCATTAATGTAGAAGAAAACACAGACACAAACGGGGACAATAGAGGGAACAGCAAGGCGAAGGAACGCGTGGTGTTCATTATATGAAAAATTATTTCACGAAAGTGACACGTGAAAAATATTTATGATGAATAAAACCACGAAGGAAAAGAAACACAAAGGGGTGCTCAAGCGCTTTCGTCTAATGACATCCTCAGGAACACTGGAGTGAAAGGACAGATCAAGGCAATATATAGGTTACAAAAATAAACATACATACATACATATTCATATATATATATATATATATATATATATATATATATACATATACACATATACATATATATATATATATATATACATATATAGTAAGCATAGAAAAAATTGTGGGAGGAGCAAACATTTGTATGGGAATTGACACTTTTAGCACTTCAGCCGACATTCAATATAAATTCAAATGGCTTGTTTATGAAACAGGTCACAAAAGAATAAAGAAATAAAAATAAATATAAATATAAATTGAGAAAAAATTAATTACAAAATAGTGCCTTAGTGATATATATGTCACAGCCTAAATAATAAAGAAATAAACCGAAATAAACAAAAATAAAAACCACAAATATATATATATATATATATATATATATATATATATATATATACACACATACACATATACATATATATAGTAAGTAAAGAAAAATTGTGGGAGGATAAACACATTTGTATGGGAAAATGACACTTTTAGCACTTTGGCCGACCTTCAATATAAATTCAAATGGCTTGTTTATGGAACAGGTCACAAATGAATAAAGAAATAAAAATAAATATACATATAAAAAGTGCCTAAGTGATATATATGTCACAGCCTAAATAACCATAAAGAAATTTGCTGAGGAGACTGATAAACCGAAGTATTAATTCAATAGTTTAAAGTTTACGGGTCCCCAGTTTGATGCTCTGGCAGATCATAAACGGAAAAAATTAAACAAAAATCTGTCAATGAATTTTTATTCAACAAACGAGTACCATTTCACTACACATTTTCACAAAGATACAAAAAACATAACCACTTCTTGCGAATCATTTGTCCATGAAATCCTTCTTGGTTTTATTCGGGTATTTCGCCCTATGCTGCATCACAGTTTTGAGCAAATACTGCTTCTGCTCCTCGTTCTTCGTCAGAGAACAGTTGAACTCTTTGGTGAGCGCGATGGCTCTTTCGGCCCGATCGTTGACGACAGAGATTTTGTTAACAGTTGCCGCTGCTTGCTTGAAGTCCTCTACATCGCCTCCTTCACTCGGAAGGACTCTGCTTTATGTGACTTGTGCTTCACAAGCCGGTCGTATTCCTTGAGAAGGGATTCCATCTTCCTCAAGGCCGAATCTCGACGCATCATGGGGATTCTCGCTCTCTCCCAAAATATGAGACAGGCATCCAGGCACAGGTTCAGGCATTTAGTACGTCCAAATTTTTGCTCCTTTTGGTGGTAAAAGTACTTTTTGAGTACTTGCAACTGAGTTGGAAGGCCACTTGATGTGATGTTCGCATCCGTCTGGCCAATAAGAAACACTTCTGTTTTCGCTCTGGTAGACACCTGGAAAAGAAAACAAACTAAATAATTCCACAGAAATAATTTCACATCGTAATTAATTTCATTAATTAAATAAAGAAAAGCAGTAACTGGGACTCGAACCAGTGTCATAGCCGTTTGGCGGCATCGCTCAAGTCGGCGTACACAGCACGCTATCCACTACACCATCTAGGGAGTGGATAGCGTGCTGTGTACGCCGACTTGAGCGATGCCGCCAAACGGCTATGACACTGGTTCGAGTCCCAGTTACTGCTTTTCTTTATTTATAAAACTGATACGTGTACACTACGTTCTCTTTGACAATTCATTAATTAAATAAATTTCAATACCGCAGTAAAATTACATTAATTAGTATCATAAATAATTACCAGCTTAGTTGTCCAATATGCAACAGACTAATTAATTTCATGTAATATTAATAATAAATATCACTACCACAGTAAAATGACAGAAATTAAATAATAATAAATTTCAATACCACAGTAAAATGAGATAATTAGTAGCATATATAATTACCTCCATAGTTGTCCAATAGGCTATACAACACGAACCGCTCAAGTGACGAAGAAAACCGTCTTCACTGCAGGCAGGCGAGAAATGAACTGACAAAAAGTCGTCAAAGTTGGGGACCTCTAAATGCAGCGCGATCTGGTTCAAACTTGCACAAACGTGTTTTCTTGTTCTTTAGAATACGGAGAAACGTGTGGATTAAAACTCCAAGCTCATTTTTATTTTACCCTATAGGTATGAAACACCCTAATATATATATATATATATATATATATGTAACAGTTTTTTTGCGCACACCTACAGGTCGCTACAATTGGTGTAGAACAATGCGGTTTTCACCATTCGATGCGTCTTTTTATTGTGCAGTGCCATGCTAAAAAAAAATTCCCTAACATAATTCCTTCCCCCCTTTTAGGGGTACAGTTCTTCCCATGCCTGTACACGCATTTTTTTAATTTTTCATTTTTAATCATAATTTTGGCACAAAATAAGTCAATATTTACTAAACATTTAATATCATTCGATTCACAAAAGATTTATTTATCGATTCAATTTTAAAAAAGTATATATTTTTAAAATTCATAAAGAACTTTTTGCAAAAAACTAAAAACAAACATGCATTTTTAAAATTCAATGATTTTTATACAAAATATTTTGATATTTTTAAAATTCAATGATTTTTATACAAAATATTTTAATATTTGTTATAATTTTAACATTTTTCGATTCACAAAAAGATTTCTTTATCGATTCAATACAAAAAATTACATAATTGAAATGGGCAATTTAAATAAACACGAGTTTAAAGTTAAACGAGCCATACTCGAAATTATTTACCGTGACTTTTGTGCGTTTTATTACTGTGGCTTTTGTACAAATAATTTTACGTATACACAAACAATTTGATAGGATATTGATTTATCATTCTATTTTTTAGTTGTCATAGAAATACGTTAATTAAGTTATCTGATTAGATGCGCTTTTATAGTTGAAGATCATTTTTAGAAAATTATTTATTTTCCCCACTTTAAAATATTACAAAATTTCTATTAGGTATCCTAATATCATTATGCCTGTCGCTGTAAGTAAGAAAATAGCAATTATTTTCCATTTTATGAAAATTTCGGAACCCCTAGGCCAGTGATGGCGAACCTTTTCAACCCTGGGTGTCAAAAATTAAAAATGTTCGTGATCATATTCAAGTGCGTGTCACATACATAAACGATCACTGTTATCAAAGGAACATCGCAGTTATAATAATAAAACTATCTATTCTAGCTCATTTGAACAATACAGGAAAAATAAAAATAAATGAGAATAAAATGTTTTAAAATAAAAACTACAATTTTACATGTTATTTAGTAACTTCTTTGTTGCTGTACTCTTGAAGAAAGATCTTTTATAGCAGGTGTGTAATTCATACATTTTAATGCTACACAAGCAGCACTGACAACATCAACCAATCTGCTTCTCTTGTCCGTTTTGATGTTATTCAAAGTTGAGAACAAAGTTTCGCAGGAGTAAGTTGATGAAAAAATTGTCAGTATAGCTTTGGCAAGTCTTTTAAGCAGGGATGGGAAATCGAAATCTTTTTCGATTCAAATTCGATTCCGATTTTCACGCAATTAGAAAAATAGATTCGAATTCGGATTCAAATTTTTCGGTTTTTATCGATTCGAATTTTTTTCCGATTCGGATTATTTCTTTTTCGATTTCGATCCGATTCGAATCTGATTCGGATCCAGGCCTAATTTTTCTTGATTTTTATGAGTTCATTTAATAAAATTATACCTATCATCGTTGTTTTGGTCAAGGGGTGGCTGTTATTAATAAGTTTCATTTTTAATAAATAATACAGATAATTCTTAGTCTATTAACGATCTAAGTAATAACTTTAGATTTACTCTTAATAAGGTGCAAAAAAAAATCATTCATACAAGCTAATTTATTAAACAATTAAGGCTCATATATACAAGAAATATTAATTATAGCATACATAAAAATTAAAATATGATAATAATACTTTAAGAAATATATCCACTGTATAGATACAAATTTACAAATTAAAATTAGCCCTGACAACTAAGATATTTTCAATGTTCGAAGGCAAAAGGTTATTTCTTTGAGGACTTAAAACCAGCTTAAAAATCGAGAACAATCGTTCCACGCTAACCTGGGTCATTGGAATACCATGCACAATCAATGATAATTTGTAAATTTCAGGATACTTTAGCTTCATTGTATTCCACCAAGAAATTATATTGCTATCTGCTGGAATTCTTTCAATATTTGAAAATTCCTTTAAGGAAGCAAAGATACCGTTTCTCGTTGCATCGCTCGATTCCGTTTTGCTTTTTGAAAAGGCTCTTAACATGTTTTCTAAGTCATCATTCAATGCATTTGGAGTGGATGGCGGCTCTCGTGACGATTTTGGGATTTCTTCTATTTTAGAGTTTGAATCTAGCGATGACACCTTGTCGTGAAGTCGAATAAAATGCTTCACTGCATGTTCCTGTTCTATTTCATTCAAAAGAACACTAAATCTTGGATCTAAATAAAGTGACGAAACGACTGCAATATTCTGAAAGAGTTCCTTTTCTCTTTTCTTCATTGCATCCACAATATGACTAGCAAGGAGGCATTGTTGTTTTGATGTTTCGCTTCTGCACTTAAACCATATCTTGTAGAAATCCCCAGGTGTAAGATTTTCTTCCTGTAATTGCAATGTAGTTTTCTTAGCTAGTTGTAATGATCGCATAATTTCTTCAAGTTTTTCCCAAGAGAGTTGGGAAAGTTGCAGATCTTTTCCGATTATTTCAATATACTCTTCAATGAATGGTCGGAGTTCAAACAAACGGGAAATCATGTCATAAGTTGAGCACCAGCGAGTTACTACATCGACGATTGGTGCATGATAACCTTTTGTCTTTAGAATAGCCATTATGGTGGGAGTCCTTAATTTTTTGGCAAGTTTTCGTGCATGAGATATGGTGTTCAAACATAGTCCACTGCTAAATGCGTCTTTTATTGCTAGTTGCAAAGTATGGGCGGCACATTTAATAGACAACACATTTTGCATTATAACTTCATCTTGTTCACTGTTGTCATCTAAATCAATTAGAGAGTCAATTTCGTTTGATATATTTTCCACTGCTTTTATCATGTTTCTAGCATTATCAGTCGTTACGGAATACACTTGATTTGCACTTAAGCTATACCTATCTAACACATTTAAAACCATTTCTTTAATATATTCACCAGTATGTGCACGAGCTAGTTCTGTAACAGCCAATGTTCTTATTTGTAGTGAGTCTTTGTCAATAAATTGCGCATTAATCGCAAGAACAGATCTATCCAGACGAGATGCAATATCTAGCTTTAGCGAGAAAAATCTTCCCTGGAGTTCTTCGTTTATTCTCTTCCTTATATCAATAGCTTTTTCATTGACCAATTTGGAATTTTTTTTCCGATCCATCGTTATATTAAGTGATTGTTTGATTGGATCTATGATCTTGCACAAGCCACTGTCTTCTACTGCAGAGAAAGGCCTTCCATTCAATGTAACTAATTCAATCATGGCGTCATAGAAAGTCTTTTGATTCATTCTGAAATTTACTGAAGGACACAATATATCTTCAATAGTTTTTGTTCGCTTTGTTGATGGACTTTCTTGATCTTGCAAGAGAGGCCTTTTATATGGTAGGGCAACTTCCTTTCTAGCCAATGATGAATACTCCTGTTGGTGATGCCTCTCAAGATGTTTCTTGAGATTACAAGAAGATGGATATTTAATAACCATATTGCAACCATTCAATTTGTAGGTTGCCTTTCCACCAGAGACTGTGAAATACGAATAAACTTCACTTGTTTTGTGGCGTCCCATTTGTGAAGGGTTGAAGAAGTAAAAATTATGAGAACGCTTCAGAAATCTAAACGATGTGTTGTTGTGCTGCTTGTGCAAGTCAAAACTAATATAAGAATTCACCTTTCATTTATTTATATACAAATATGCGGAAGTGTTTATCTTGGTAGAGATCACGCTTTCAGAAGAATGAGAGCATGAAAAACACCTTTTCCAAGAATACTTTATATATCCGAGTTGTAAATAATAAAAATTCTGTCACCCCATTAACCTGCTAATCCTTCTTAAATTTAATCTGTGATATCTTTATCCAGTTAAACCTCGTTAACTCGAGGAAGTCGTCCTCTTTTATCAAACTCTATTTTCGTATAACTGCAATAAACTGCTGACCTTTTTAATCCATTCCGGGCCTTTAAGGGAATTCACACACAAGCGAAAAGAGAGGTAATCACTACAAATCTTTAGAATTTTAACCACGTGGTCTAATGTGACTAAAGTCATCCAGCATTTCGAGCTAAGCGTGTGAAATTGCCACTCTCGGACAATACCAAAATTTAAGGATTAGGATTAGCACCTTAATGGATGGAGTATAGGATTAGTATGACTTTTGTCCGAGCAGACAGATTCTCGGAAAGGTCAGTTTTTACCTGTGGTGAAACCGGAAACGTTAATAAGCCTTATAAGTTATTTATAAGTTATAACCAAATTTTTAAAATCCGGATCCATATTTTTTATCGATTTGAATTCGAATTCGGATTCATCGTTTCTTTTCGATTCGGATCAAAATTTCGATTCAGATCCGCGCCCGTTTTTCGATTCGAATTTTTTTTCGATTGAGATTTCTCAAAAACTATCGATTAATTCCGATTATCGATTCGAATCCGATCCGATTTCCCATCTCTGCTTTTAAGAGTGTCAAAAGTTTCCGGGATCCAGTTTCACACTTTCAGAATTTCATTGTCAGAATTATTATTCACAGATCCCTGCAAGCGGTCTCGCTCGAGTGTTTCTGACTCAGATCTAAGATCAATAAACTTTTGCTTCCAAATAGAGCTGGATTGGAACTCTGCTTGGCACTTCATTTCATCAAAATGCTTCTTCAACCTATGAAAGTACTTATAACTTCTACTTTCCAAGTCACGTTTAAAAATGTTGAGCTTGTTTTCAAAGCCTTTGATCAAGCCAAACATTACATCAATAGTTTTTCCAAAACCTTGTAATTTAATATTGAGTTCATTCAGATGTAATGACAGATCACTGAAAAACATAAGTCTACTGAGCCAAGCCACATTAGTTAATTGAGGAAACTGTTCTATATTTTTTCATATTTAAAAATAGCCTGATTTCATTTAAGCATTCCACAAAACGTTCAAGTACCTTACCGCGACTTAACCATCGCACATTATTATACATAAGTAATCCATTATAAACTGAATCAACTTCATTTAACAGTGACATAAATTCTCGTTTGTGCAAAGCCCGTGAAGCTATCAAATTGACTATTTTTGTCGCAACTGCCATTACATCATTAACTTCTTTTAAACCTACCTTTGCACACAATATCTCTTGATGTATAATACAGTGAAAGCATACAAGCGAATGACCAACAGTTTCTGTAAAATGTTTCACAAATCCAACATTTCGTCCAACCATATTTGAGGCATCATCTGTCGTAATTGACACTATTTTTGACATATCTATCTGTTTATCACGAAACATTCTAACCTCACATATATCTGCTCCTGTTGTATTCAGAGGCAAATTTTCTAACTTAAGTAATTCCTCATATATTGCATTGTCACTGGGATATCTATCAATAATAGCTAATCGAGCCGATGACGTAGCATCGGTGGTCTCATCGAGACAAATACAAAAGAAATCACATGCATTTAAGTCTTTTTTCACTTGATTTTCTATATCAGAGTTCATCTTGATCACTCTGTCTTTAACAGTATTTCTACTAATTGGTAAATCATTAATACGCTGAATAATAGCTGCTTTATTTTGAAAGTCATCAAATAAAAATGGTGCACATTTCATAAAAGCTTCCTTAACGAAATCTCCATCACTAAGTGAGTTTCCATGCTGGACAATAGCATGTGAAATACTGAAGCTTGCAGACACTAAATTTGAAGGCCCACTTACAAATTTAAGTAAATTGTCTGATTGAGACTGTTTATCTTTTAACGTTCGCAATATATATTCTTTACGTTCTTGCTCACTTTTTTCTAGAAGCCACTGGTGGTTAGTGTCGAAATGCCTTTTCACATTCCAAGTTCTGCTCACAACTGTTTCACTACACAGGATGCATAGAGCTTTGTCGTTCGTATCAATAACGCCATATTTTTCAGTCTACCAATCTTGGAAACTCCTTCCGCTTCCTTTCTTTGACAATTTTATTTTTTTGTTTACTGATTCCGCCATTATGATAAAGCTGAAATATTAAAAAAACAATAGCCATTCAAAATCGTTAACACAAATATTTAATGTGACAAATGGATGTTACAACAAGTAAAACGATGAATTAACGTTAGGCCTAATTAGTTTCAACGGTACCACAGTTAATAATGTTAATGGATATAAATTTTCGTTTTCCAACACAATAATATCAATAACACTTAATACTAATAATTAACACCAGCAAACACTTAATATTAATTAATAATGAAGCATAACACTACACAACAGTGATTAATAATGACTTAATTACTCATTAAATCAAAATGCCCGTGTAAAACGACGCCATGGCTCGACTAAAGACAAAGAAGAAATCAGGATTGCCACATCTGAATTATGAATATATAATTCAGAGTTGCCAGCCAAAATTAATGCTTAATTTTATACTATTTATAATGGTAATTTATTTCAATTCAAATCCAACCACAGTAATATGTTATTAAATAGCCATCAAATATAGAAAATTGAATGTTTATTTACAAAAAATATATATAATAATCATTTCCTATTTAATTAGATGAAATTAAAAACGTCTCTTGATTTGATCGGTTTTCATTTTTTATAGTTTTTGTTTAACTTTTGGACGATAGAAATGTCAGTTTAGGCGTGTCAACAAAAAAACAGCAACGTGTCACCTTTGACACGCGTGTCATAGGTTCGCCATCACTGCCCTAGGCCTACAAAACCAATTTTCCCCTTTTCTTTATCAAAAATTGTTGATTTTCGGAAGTCTTTCGGTTATAAATTTGTACCAGTCTATTGTTTATCTATAATAATAATAATAATAATAATAATAATAAAAAGACGTGTGTGTGTGTGTGTGTGTGTGTGTGTGTGTGTGTGTCCAGCCATCAGCCATAACTCCAAAATGGAAGCAGTTACAACATGAAACTTCACCACACATATTGATTAGGTCTCGAGGTTGTGCACGTGGGTGTTAATAAATAAATAATTAATTTTAAAACATTTAAATGACGTCATCAAGATCATACGAAACCTATGGTAAAATTATTGAATACCCGGTTAGGTTCATTGAATGCCAGGTTAGGTCATCTGTACGCCCTTGACGATTGGTTAGGTTAAGTCGTGATATTTCGTTGGCTTTAACGAAAATATCATGATTTAACCTAACCAATCGTCAAGGGTGTACAATTAACCTAACCGGGCATTCAATTAACGTACCCGGGCATTCAATTAATCTAATCGGGCATTCAGTTGACCTAACCGCCATTTAATTACCTAATCGGGCATTCAGTTGACCCAACTGGGCATTCAATTAACCTAACCTGGCATTCAGTTACCTAACCGGGCATATATTATATATATTATATATATATATATATATATATATATACAGGGTGGCCGTAAGTTTCCATACATAGGAAAAATAAACATTTTTTTATGGACAACCATTTTATTATATAATATGCTCTACATGGTTGCCATTGTTTTGAAAACACATTTCAATACGTGTTCCCCCACTGTTGATGAACAACGCATTAGCACAGTTGACGTTATGCTTGTAAATGGCGTGGTGATACGTTCCTTTAGATGATTTATGTCGTATTTTTCCTGATACACCATGGCCTTCAAAGTGCCCCCAAAGATAGAAATCAAGGGGGGTGAGATCTGGGGATCTGGGAGGCACTCCACAGGACCACGCCGACCAATCCAAGCATCCGGAAACTGCTGATCCAAATACCGACGCACGTGAAGACCATAATGAGGTGGAGCTCCATCTTGCTGGAAGTAAACGGGAAGTTACCTTCCTCGTTTAGCAGGGATGGGAAATCTCTTCTTGCAACATGTTAAGATACCTTTCGGCATTAAGATTTCCACTGACAAAAATTGGTCCAATAATTCTGTCACCCCATATCCCGGCCCACACCATCACTTTACCGGCACCTTGCATTTTCGTCGGACTCAGCCAGTTAGGGTTAGCATTACTCCAATAACGTATGTTTTGCCGATTAACCTCTCCATTGACGTAAAAATTTGCTTCATCAGTAACATAAAAACAAACGTTTAATTTTTCCTATGTATGGAAACTTACGGCCCACCCTGTATATATATAGCGTTCAACATCCACCCCGGCAACGCTATTGATGCACTCGGAACAATGAAAACTATGATTTGGCGGGCCGCAGGGCCCCCAATTACTGTCGGTTCAGTTATTTGGTCAATAAAACTATAGAAATTGAACGCAGTCATGAAAATCTTAAGCTTCAAATTCGAGCTCATTGTATTAAGATTTGTGAAGCTTTAGATTTTCATAGCTGCTTTCTTTTCTGTAGTTTTATTGAATGAATAATTGGTTTGCCAGTAACTGGAAGGCCGCAGGCACCCCAATTACTGAGGCCCAAGGTGAGAGGAATAGGAATGATATCCAGATAAAGGGCTACTGATGTTCAAAATAAAATACGCCGTAGGCCCACAATCCAGCCGAAGCACCGCAGATCGAGCAAAATCGGCGCGTAGAGCCGACCTTTTGCTAGTATATACCTATCTAAGAAGTAGATATGTAAATAGAGGCCACTGAAGAATATATATTTATAAAGTTTTTATTATATCCCACCACATATATATATATATATCCGTATATATAGTTATATAATGTTATAATGTTTCAGACCAACAAAGACCCTAGGATCCACTCGTGGCTGGTCTACCTAACTGTGGTTGTAGACTTTGTAGTTGTGTATTGCACATGTCCTCCGTGGTGGCGGAGGGGCCTACAATTTTACGTGGGTTCCGAATCACAAAAACCCTAATTTTACCACCCTAAACTATACCCAATCTAGCAACATATGCGTCTAATCGATTTTTAAGCATGTTTATAGACGTACTAATTACTTCTATCGGCAAACTTTTCTAACTATTTACTATTCTATGCGTGAAAAAGTGGATAACTTTAACATATTGCTTGCCAAAGCATTCGGGAAGCAATATGTTAAAGTGATCCCTCCTGGGAAGCAATATGTTAAAGTGATTAACACTGGGAAGCAATATGTTAAAAAGAGAAAGGTTAGTTGGTTAGAAAGAGGTTGGTAATCTAGGAGATAACCTACCGACCGTAAACAAAGCTATAAATGCCCTAACCGGGCATTCTTTATATATTTAATGTAGGTTAACTGAATGCCCGGTTAGGTCAACTGAATGCCCGGTTTGGTCAACTGTACGCCCTTGATGATTGGTTACGTTAAGTCGTGATATTTTCGTTAGTTTTAACGAAAATATCACAACTTAACCTAACCAATCGTCAAGGGCGTACAGTTGACCTAACCGGGCATTCAGTTAACCTACATTAAATATATAAAGAAAATGAAAGGATGCAAAAAAGAGCTACTCAACTCGTACTTGTGGCAAATGATGTGGCGTGACCGATTCTTCGGAAATCCATTTTTTACCATATAGCGCAACAATTCTAATAAATTTACTTTCAATCTAATATTTTAACATGTTATGATTTACTTCTTATGCCTTTACTTTATTAAAGCGAACATTTTTTATCGTACTCCTTATCCTAAATATTGGGAAGCAATATGTTAAAGTGATTAACACTGGGAAGCAATATGTTAAAGTGATATACAATGGGAAGCAATATGTTAAAGAGAGGTTCCTGGGAAGCAATATGTTAGTGATCCAAAAAGGTTTTTGGCAAATGCTGACTCGAACCTTCTACTTTTCAACTTACACCCGTTATTTATAATTCTATTATATTGTGATATTTCGAAAAAGCTATCTCTATTCACGTTATCGAACCCATTCATAATTCTAAAACCTGGATTAGATCACCCCTTAGCCTCCTAGTCTCGAGTGTAGTCAATTTTAACTCTTAAGCCTATACTCGTACGACTTCAGTAGTATATTTAGGAGTATCGCCGCGTTTGGCCAGAAGAATTAGGGGTGCTTTGAAACTTGCTCCTGGAGGGGCCCCCTGAAGGCATTCGCCTCCGTTGTAAGGGGCCCCCCTTCCTTAAGTTCATAACCCATTTATGGGGCCTCGCAGCTCTTAATTAAGGGCACTTGCCCGTTGAAGGGACCCCATCCTCCTTGAGAGAAAAAAAATCATCCTTACCTTCTTTCAGGAGAAAAAAATCCTCCTGTGGGGTCCTTTCATGGTCTTTCATGACGCAAAGACAAACAAAATCAGACAAAAGCAAGCAAGAACATACAAACATTCGAGTACTTCTTACGCAGCGTTTCGGCATGTTCCGCCGTGTTCGTGAACCCGTTAGTTTTATCTTTCTGGAAGTGTTCGCACAGAAGATCCATTTCTGGAGCACCAGGCTTCTGCTGATATATATATATATATTTTTTTTAACTGCAAACAACACAGTATAATTAATGTAAAGAACGACGCTTGTGTAGAAGAGCGTTCCGCACAAGATGAGGAGGGAGAACAAGCATTTGATTCCGCTCGTATGTAGGAGAATTACGAGTACTGACTAAGCGGGGTCCTTGGTGTAGTGGTTAACATATCCGACCGGCAATTGGATGATCCCGGGTTCGATTCCTGGCAGGTACCTCATTTTTCATTTGCTTGTTCTCCCTCCTCATCTTGTGCGGAACGCTCTTCTACACAAGCGTCGTTCTTTACATTAATATATATATATATATATATATATATATATATATATATATATATATTTACTAGTAAATGTAACCAACATATATATTTCGTATATAAGAATTGTAGATAGGGCAAATAACAAAGACTTCTTTAACGCCATCCGTGATCATTTCGGTTTAACATATTAATAACGATACCACACAAAATAAAACTAGAATAAATACAGTTAACTCATAAACAAATTTTGCATTGTTCTAACCTTTGTATTACGAACTAGATCTAGAATCTATTAAATAAATTAATTTTAATTTCATTTATCTAATGTAAGGGGAGTCTAATATATTTCAATCCATTCGTATAGTAGCGTGGTAACAATCATCATAAACAGGAAATATTATCATAGTTAATTATATATATGAAAATTATTTCACGAAAGTAACACGTGAAAAATATTTATGATGAATAAAACCACGAAGGAAAGGAAACAGAGTGGTGCTCAAGCGCTTTTGTCTAATGACATCCTCAGGAACACTGAAGTAAATAAAGAGTTCAAGACTATATATAGGTTACAAAAAAAAAATATATATATATATATATATATATATTATATATATATATATATATAATAAATAAAAATTGTGGGAGGAGCATACAAATTTGTAAGGAAAACTACCAATTTTGGCACTTTGCCAGAATTCAACACAAGATCAAATGGATTGTTTAGAACCAATTTTATAGATAATGCCTGAATGATATATAGGTCACAAAAAAATAAAAATAAAAATAAATTGAAAAGTAAAAATTGTAAGAGGAGCATACAAATTTATAAGGGAAAATTACCAAAGTTTTAGCACTCTGCCCTTCTTGTCTAAATCCGTTCTGAACGAATTCAAAACAACGGGATCGAGTTGAAAAAGACCTTTGCTCATGTTAAAGTTATTTGTAAGTTACATAATAGCAGACTCAAGAATATTTCTATTAACAATGTTGCTAGAATGAAACAAAACTGAAGCATTATTCAAATCAATACAGTGGGATAACTCTTCAGTTTTGTTTCACTCTAGCAACATTGTTAATAGAAATATTCTTGAGTCTGCTATTATCCAACTTACAAATAACTTTAACATGAGCAAAGGTCTTTTTCAACTCGATCCCGTTGTTTTGAATTCGTTCAGAACGGATTTAGACAAGAAGGGCAGAGTGCTAAAACTTTGGTAATTTTCTCTTATAAATTTGTATGCTTCTCTTACAATTTTTATTTTTCAATTTATTTTTTTTATTGTTTTTTGTAACCTATATATCATTCAGGCATTATCTATAAAATTGGTTGTAAACAATCCATTTGATCTTGTGTTGAATTCGGGCAAAGTGCTAAAATTGGTAGTTTTAACTACAAATTTGTAAGCTCCTCCCACAATTTTTATTTCTATATTTATTATATATGTAAAAAATGAACAATGAATAATCAATATTCATTTTTTACATAAGAACCAAAACCGCTTAACGCGAGTTTGGATAATTTTACTTGTAGCTTCCTATTTTTGTTCGTGTCACAACCCTACGATCTACCATATCGGTTTAGTCGTATCCATTTTCCATTTGTTATAGAAGTTATTATAATTAATTATGATTGTCTTGCATCTCACCCTCGACCCTAGATTATACATACACATTGCATATAAGAGGATTGGAACCCGTAGTTGTGCTTCTTAGTCCTTGATACCACTCTGTCTTTAATTCGTTTCTTTTAGGTCCTCCCAAATAATGACTTACAGTATACTGTACGTATGACATAATGTGAATAACTATGACGTCATAAAGTAACTTAATTCTCTTCACGTTTTCCATACCTTGAACACTGAATCACGTGTTTAGTATTTGGACATCTTCCGTATTGAATGTATGGTAAATTCTTTAATAATAATAATAATAATAATAATAATAATAATAAAAAAAAAAAAAAACTTCATTCTCTATACATCATTATTTATGGTGTTTCCTACCTATTGTCTACTGATACCTATCAACCTATCAGTCCATATTTTACGCGTGTCTATATTACGCACACAACCTATTCTGTTACTTACATGTAAAATACGCCCACATGTATTTTTTTCTTTTTTTCTTTTAAGTAGGTTCACCCCTCACAAGATATTCATAAATGCTTGGGTAAGTAAGTGGTCGAATTCGCGAATCACAGCAAAATCGAACGTTTCTAAGATAAACAACATCTTTCGCTCTGATCCAAATTTATAACATATTATAATACAGGGTGTCCCAGAATTAACTATCTATTTCAATGAAATCGGACAAATTTTTTAAAAACACACTTTTATTTATATTTATCATGTTTAATATGTGTTAAAAATGTATAAATTTCTAAATTTTTTTCATAATTTTATTTTCATAATTTTTTCATTATCTGGTCCAATGAAAGACCGTCTGAAGTCATAGAATGGCAAAGAGACTCCAAAAGTTAACGTGTGGCTTGGAATGACCAAATCCAAAATTTATGGCCCATTCTTCTTTGCGGGAGCAACTGTAACAGGTACCGTCTACCTTGATATGCTTCAGCAGTTTCTCGAACCACAGCTTCTTGATGATGGCATTCTTGATAATGTTGTGTTTCAACAAGAAGCATTGATCTTTTGGCGATAAACCTTTGTTTTTATGAAACCCCATGCAAAGAAATCCAGGGGTGTCAAATCCGGAGAACGCGGAGGCCAAGGTCGAAGTCCTCCACGTCCAATCCACCGATTCGGAAAGCGTCTGTTGAAGTATTCTCGAACAATTAGAGCATAATGACATGGTGCTCCATCTTGTTGAAACACAACATTATCAAGAATGCCATCATCAAGAAGCTGTGGTTCGAGAAACTGCTGAAGCATATCAAGGTAGACGGTACCTGTTACAGTTGCTTCCGCAAAGAATGGGCCATAAATTTTGGATTTGGTCATTCCAAGCCACACGTTAACTTTTGGAGAGTCTCTTTGCCATTCTATGACTTCAGACGGTCTTTCATTGGACCAGATAATGAAAAAATTATGAAAATAAAATTATGAAAAAAATTTAGAAATTTATACATTTTTAACAAATATTAAACATGATAAACATAAATAAAAGTGTGTTTTTAAAAAATTTGTCCGATTTCATTGAAATAGATAGTTAATTCTGGGACACGCTGTATAATGTAACATGTTATGTTGTATATAAATTATCTTGTATGTACTCATGTACTTGTGTTATGCTAATAACCATATATAATAACCATATATAATAACCATATATTATAACCATATATTATAACCATATATAAATATATAAAAACACTGTAAGAATGGTAAACGACGTAATGTACTTCAATGAAACTGTAATTGAATGTAATGACTTTATATATAATGTAAGAATGTACTTTAATAGAACTGTAAGGGACAATCATAAGTGAATGGGAAGTATTCCATAATCGCAATCATAATTGTAATAAACCCAAACGAAAATGTACTCAGTCGTGTACTAATTGTACTTATGTACTACTATGAAATGATATCGCCTTCAGAAATGAAGACGCGGCAAACAAAAATACGATTAGTTTTATTTTTATTTTTTTTTTTTTTATTTTTATTTCGAATCTTTCAAACATCTGATCGTGTTTAAAAGGGGGGAAACTTAACCTCCAACTGCCGTCCCCCAACATTCAGGCTTATATTATACATGTATTTGTAAAATGAACGACACTTCATTACGGGTCTCTGCCTTGGTCACTGCTAAGAGACTCCCTTGTTAGCAGCTTCGCTGCGGGGAGGGGGAAGAGGCCCCTTGCCTCCTTAACTTTTTTAGATTCCGGCCTGAGCCATGGTCGAAAGAGGTCGAACCTCTACCCCTGTAAAATTCAGACCATTAACTGTAAATTTGTAAGAAGTAAATTGCAGTAAGAGAAACTTTTTATTTTCCCCCTCGAGTTGGGCTATCTTCAGAGGAACTTAGTCAGTAAAGTCGATAAGTTATAAAAGAAAAGTCGATAATTTTAGTCTCAGAGAAAGTATCAGAGTATTATAGCAAGAGAAGAATTAATAATCGTCGATCATAAAGCGAGAGAGAAGAATTAGAATGTTATAGAAGAAATATCCGTTGCTGCCTCCTAACCAGAACCCCCCGTCGATTCCGAACCGACTCAGGGCCATAGACGGAGGGGTTAACAGAGTGGCGACCCTATAGCCAGGATAAACATTTGGCGACCCTACTACCAAGATTAGAAGAATATTTTAAGAAGAGGATTTTAACAAGTGGCCACTCTTTGGCCAGGATAGAAATTACCCTGCATCAGGATAAAACCAGTTGACCGGCGTGTCACGACTTCCAGTTCGTAACATCCACCCTTGAACCGGTGTGTCACGACACCAAGTTCTCCACGCCTAGTTTTCATCCAAGAAGAAGTAGCCAGCAAGACACGTCTTCAGGACACGTCTCTGAGGATTTCGCCCGTAGAAATTTTGTTAAGTACAGTTGTTTTTTTTTTAAGAAATTTATAAACACTTGAAAAGTCAGTATTATTAACAGTTAATAATGAGTATCAAGTCAGAATTTACAAGAAACACAGTGAACATTTCAGACACCAGTGATACATTTTTTTAGTGAAACTAATTTTCACAGAAGTTAAATGTAAGAGAAGTTAAATGTAACAGAGTTAATTTCAGAGAGTTAATTTCAGAGAGTTAATTTCACTATTATATTCAGTATAGAATAATTTTATTTTATGTACCAAACATAATAGTACCGGAGTGAAATGTGTTGTTTACATTTTTATTTTTTGTTTACAATTTTTTTCAAATTATTGAATTGAAATTGACTTGCAAATTAAGAAAGAGAGTGTTTATAGAGAGTTTATAGATTTAGAGAGATACTTGAAGTAATTTCAAGTCAGTTTTAGTTGCAAATAAGTTGAAAGTCAGTTTTAGTTGCAAATACGTTGCAAGTCAGTTTTGAAGTCAGTTTTAGTTGCAAATAAGTTGCAAGTCAGTTTTGAAGTCGGTTTTAGTTGCAAAGAAGTTGCAAGTCAGTTTTGAAGTCGGTTTTAGTTGCAAATAAGTTGCAAGTCAGTTTTAGTTGCAAATAAGTTGCAAGTCAGTTTTGAAGTCAGTTTTAGTTGCAAATAAGTTGCAAGTCAGTTTTGAAGTCAGTTTTAGTTGCAAATAAGTTGCAAATCAGTTTTAGTTGGAAATAAGTTGCAAGTCAGTTTTGAAGTCAGTTTTAGTTGCAAATAAGTTGAAAGTCAGTTTTGAAGTCAGTTTTAGTTGCAAATAAGTTGCAAGTCAGTTTTGAAGTCAGTTTTAGTTGCAAATAAGTTGCAAGTCAGTTTTGAAGTCAGTTTTAGTTGCAAATAAGTTGCAAGTCATTTTTGAAGTCATTTTTGAAGTCAGTTTTGAAGTCAGAAGGTTGCGCCAAGAGGGACAACCGCCCCAGAGATTTATAGAAATACTTGATAAGAGGTCAAGTCAGAAGGTTGCGCCAAGAGGGACAACCGCCCCAGAGATTTATAGAAATACTTGATAAGAGGTCAAGTCAGAAGGTTGCGCCAAGAGGGACAACCGCCCCAGAGATTTATAGAAATACTTGATAAGAGGTCAAGTCAGAATGTTGCGCCAAGAGGGACAACCAAAACAGAGGTTAATCGTCTCCACTTGATAGAGATCAAGTGCAGTCATTTTCCATTTTCAGTTAATGTCAAGTTAGACAGTTTCAGTTTTTTTTTAAGAAGCCAGTTTTGAAGAAGCCAGTTTTGAAGAAGTCAGTTTTGAAGAAGTCAGTTTTGAAGAAGCCAGTTTTGAAGAAGCCAGTTTTGAAGAAGCCAGTTTTGAAGAAGCAGTTTTGAAGAAGTCAGTAACAGTTCAAGAGCCAGTTTTCAAGAAGCCAGTTTTCAAGAAGCCAGTTTTCAAGAAGCCAGTTTTTCAAGAAGTTAGTTTTTAAGTCCCAAGTCATTTCAATGCAGTCACTTGAATTCAACTTTTCTTTGTAAGTTAAGAGAATTTAATTTAGAAAATGTAATTTAAGAATTTAATTAAACTTTTTTGTTGTTAAAAGAGAATTAAATCAACCTGAATTGACCTTTGTCTTTAGTCAATTTTTTTTGGTAAGAAGGAAATTCACGATTTGTCTTTTCTATTCATGCATGTTGCGTATATAAATATATAGTTATGTATTTTATTATTTGTAACCAAAACAGTTCTTACAATTGTTTATAATGACTTTGATAATCATTGTAATGTATATGTGATAATAATAGTTGTGTAATAATTAATCGATCCTGTCCTCCCAATGACTCCCTTTTAAATTACTATGCTGAGGAACATGCCGTCCCTCCATTTTGATTGAATTCTTTTAATTTTTGTTCTTAGTGTGACGAGCAATCTTTAAAAAAAGTGCTCACAAACAGACGTAATTGTCAATTTTAGACATATACCCTTACCGCTTAGTCACTCATTTCTCCGAATGTAGTACTCCAAACTTTGTTTTTTATTTTATTTTAAAACCCAACCCCAGTTGAACCCAATGTCAACCAGAGAAATGGTTCAACCATGGTAATTCCTCTTTGGTACTATGGAACATATCTCAAGTTATGTTAAGTTGGTTTTTTTTTATTTTTTAGAATATTATGAAATTATGTTTAGCTCATTAAAATGCATAAGTGATTTCTATTTTTAATTTGTATTCTTAATTTTCTTATTCAATTATCGTACCGATACTTCTGGTTAATGTTAATGATTATATAGTTCATATATAGCTAGGAATGTTACTAGTCGAATTAATTCCACCTTCAAAATTTAATTTTTAATACCGCTAGATTTACTTTTATTACTTGTAAGGTCCTCTAAGTACGTTTTTTTTTATTACCTTAATACGTGTAACTGATTTAATTACATACTTAAATACTACCTTGAACTTAAAGGATTTTATAATAATAATATAAAAATAAGGATAATAATAATAATAACAACAATAATTGACTTAAAGATTTATAACCCTAAACCCATCTTAAATTATTATACTTTATTTTTAACTTTGTTAATTCAAAAACCTTCCAAATCCCTACACATACACACGCATGTATGCACACTATATATACTATATATACAAACCTTATTCTAAAATCATTGTATATCACAAACTATTTCATAGCGTGTAAGTGCTAACTATGCTATTTATATAGTCCTAAGCATTTTTCCTTACTATATATAAATTTTTGCTCAGGCATTTTATTCAGTTAATTTAAAATCCTCTCAGCTATATGTCCCTCAAAATTATAAGATACACACTTTGTATCTAATACACACAATACACACTAGACCACAGGTCTATACATCATCCATTACGTAATTCGATTTTTTACCTACAATAGTCAATAAAAATTAGCTTATAGATTGTACGATGTACGTTTTCCCTTTTATCTACTCTATCACTATCTACATAATTTATCCCACAGAAAAATAAAATTCTGAAATTTTTTTAACCATATCATTGTTTGTCTAACTTAAAGTATTAATCTTTGAATTTTTTATATTATATAATAACTCACTTGTTCTGTATAAAAATTTGTAATGTAAAGAAAAATTCGTCATCTAACTTTAGTTAGGATGTTATTTTCTCATTTGTATTGTATTAATGGTACCCTATTAGATTATTGTATAAATATAATTTTTTTTAAAAGGGGAGAGCAATGTAAAAAATGAACAATGAATAATCAATATTCATTTTTTACATAAGAACCAAAATCGCTTAACGCGAGTTTGGATAATAATTTTACTTGTAGCTTCCTATTTTTGTTCGTGTCACAACCCTGCAATCTACCATATCTATGGTTTAGTCGTATCCATTTTCCATTTGTTATAGAAGTTATTATAATTAATTATGATTGTCTTGCATATCACCCTCGACCCTAGATTATACATACACATTGCATATAAGAGGATTGGAACCCGTAGTTGTGCTTCTTAGTCCTTGATACCCACTCTGTCTTTAATTCGTTTCTTTTAGGTCCTCCCAAATAATGACTTACAGTTATACTGTACGTATGACATAATGTGAATAACTATGACGTCATAAAGTAACTTAATTCTCTTCACGTTTTCCATACCTTGAACACTGAATCACGTGTTTAGTATTTGGACATCTTCCGTATTGAATGTATGGTAAATTCTTTAATAATAATAATAATAATAATAATAAAATAATAAAAAAAAAAAAAACTTCATTCTCTATACATCATTATTTATGGTGTTTCCTACCTATTGTCTACTGATACCTATCAACCTATCAGTCCATATTTTACGCGTGTCTATATTACGCACACAACCTATTCTGTTACTTACATGTAAAATACGCCCACATGTATTTTTTTCTTTTTTTCTTTTAAGTAGGTTCACCCCTCACAAGATATTCATAAATGCTTGGGTAAGTAAGTGGTCGAATTCGCGAATCACAGCAAAATCGAACGTTTCTAAGATAAACAACATCTTTCGCTCTGATCCAATTTATAACATATTATAATACAGGGTGTCCCAGAATTAACTATCTATTTCAATGAAATCGGACAAATTTTTTAAAACACACTTTTATTTATATTTATCATGTTTAATATGTGTTAAAAATGTATAAATTTCTAAATTTTTTTCATAATTTTATTTTCATAATTTTTTCATTATCTGGTCCAATGAAAGACCGTCTGAAGTCATAGAATGGCAAAGAGACTCCAAAAGTTAACGTGTGGCTTGGAATGACCAAATCCAAAATTTATGGCCCATTCTTCTTTGCGGGAGCAACTGTAACAGGTACCGTCTACCTTGATATGCTTCAGCAGTTTCTCGAACCACAGCTTCTTGATGATGGCATTCTTGATAATGTTGTGTTTCAACAAGAAGCATTGATCTTTTGGCGATAAACCTTTGTTTTTATGAAACCCCATGCAAAGAAATCCAGGGTGTCAAATCCGGAGAACGCGGAGGCCAAGGTCGAAGTCCTCCACGTCCAATCCACCGATTCGGAAAGCGTCTGTTGAAGTATTCTCGAACAATTAGAGCATAATGACATGGTGCTCCATCTTGTTGAAACACAACATTATCAAGAATGCCATCATCAAGAAGCTGTGGTTCGAGAAACTGCTGAAGCATATCAAGGTAGACGGTACCTGTTACAGTTGCTTCCGCAAAGAATGGGCCATAAATTTTGGATTTGGTCATTCCAAGCCACACGTTAACTTTTGGAGAGTCTCTTTGCCATTCTATGACTTCAGACGGTCTTTCATTGGACCAGATAATGAAAAAATTATGAAAATAAAATTATGAAAAAAATTTAGAAATTTATACATTTTTAACAAATATTAAACATGATAAACATAAATAAAAGTGTGTTTTTAAAAAATTTGTCCGATTTCATTGAAATAGATAGTTAATTCTGGGACACGCTGTATAATGTAACATGTTATGTTGTATATAAATTATCTTGTATGTACTCATGTACTTGTGTTATGCTAATAACCATATATAATAACCATATATAATAACCATATATTATAACCATATATTATAACCATATATAAATATATAAAAACACTGTAAGAATGGTAAACGACGTAATGTACTTCAATGAAACTGTAATTGAATGTAATGACTTTATATATAATGTAAGAATGTACTTTAATAGAACTATAAGGGACAATCATAAGTGAATGGGAAGTATTCCATAATCGCAATCATAATTGTAATAAACCCAAACGAAAATGTACTCAGTCGTGTACTAATTGTACTTATGTACTACTATGAAATGATATCGCCTTCAGAAATGAAGACGCGGCAAACAAAAATACGATTAGTTTTATTTTTATTTTTATTTTTTTTTATTTTTATTTCGAATCTTTCAAACATCTGATCGTGTTTAAAAGGGGGGAAACTTAACCTCCAACTGCCGTCCCCCAACATTCAGGCTTATATTATACATGTATTTGTAAAATGAACGACACTTCATTACGGGTCTCTGCCTTGGTCACTGCTAAGAGACTCCCTTGTTAGCAGCTTCGCTGCGGGAGGGGGAAGAGGCCCCTTGCCTCCTTAACTTTTTTAGATTCCGGCCTGAGCCATGGTCGAAAGAGGTCGAACCTCTACCCCTGTAAAATTCAGACCATTAACTGTAAATTTGTAAGAAGTAAATTGCAGTAAGAGAAACTTTTTATTTTCCCCCTCGAGTTGGGCTATCTTCAGAGGAACTTAGTCAGTAAAGTCGATAAGTTATAAAAGAAAAGTCGATAATTTTAGTCTCAGAGAAAGTATCAGAGTATTATAGCAAGAGAAGAATTAATAATCGTCGATCATAAAGCGAGAGAGAAGAATTAGAATGTTATAGAAGAAATATCCGTTGCTGCCTCCTAACCAGAACCCCCCGTCGATTCCGAACCGACTCAGGGCCATAGACGGAGGGGTTAACAGAGTGGCGACCCTATAGCCAGGATAAACATTTGGCGACCCTACTACCAAGATTAGAAGAATATTTTAAGAAGAGGATTTTAACAAGTGGCCACTCTTTGGCCAGGATAGAAATTACCCTGCATCAGGATAAAACCAGTTGACCGGCGTGTCACGACTTCCAGTTCGTAACATCCACCCTTGAACCGGTGTGTCACGACACCAAGTTCTCCACGCCTAGTTTTCATCCAAGAAGAAGTAGCCAGCAAGACACGTCTTCAGGACACGTCTCTGAGGATTTCGCCCGTAGAAATTTTGTTAAGTACAGTTTGTTTTTTTTAAGAAATTTATAAACACTTGAAAAGTCAGTATTATTAACAGTTAATAATGAGTATCAAGTCAGAATTTACAAGAAACACAGTGAACATTTCAGACACCAGTGATACATTTTTTTAGTGAAACTAATTTTCACAGAAGTTAAATGTAAGAGAAGTTAAATGTAACAGAGTTAATTTCAGAGAGTTAATTTCAGAGAGTTAATTTCACTATTATATTCAGTATAGAATAATTTTATTTTATGTACCAAACATAATAGTACCGGAGTGAAATGTTGTTTACATTTTTTATTTTTTGTTTACAATTTTTTTCAAATTATTGAATTGAAATTGACTTGCAAATTAAGAAAGAGAGTGTTTATAGAGAGTTTATAGATTTAGAGAGATACTTGAAGTAATTTCAAGTCAGTTTTAGTTGCAAATAAGTTGCAAGTCAGTTTTAGTTGCAAATACGTTGCAAGTCAGTTTTGAAGTCAGTTTTAGTTGCAAATAAGTTGCAAGTCAGTTTTGAAGTCGGTTTTAGTTGCAAAGAAGTTGCAAGTCAGTTTTGAAGTCGGTTTTAGTTGCAAATAAGTTGCAAGTCAGTTTTAGTTGCAAATAAGTTGCAAGTCAGTTTTGAAGTCAGTTTTAGTTGCAAATAAGTTGCAAGTCAGTTTTGAAGTCAGTTTTAGTTGCAAATAAGTTGCAAGTCAGTTTTAGTTGGAAATAAGTTGCAAGTCAGTTTTGAAGTCAGTTTTAGTTGCAAATAAGTTGAAAGTCAGTTTTGAAGTCAGTTTTAGTTGCAAATAAGTTGCAAGTCAGTTTTGAAGTCAGTTTTAGTTGCAAATAAGTTGCAAGTCAGTTTTGAAGTCAGTTTTAGTTGCAAATAAGTTGCAAGTCATTTTTGAAGTCATTTTTGAAGTCAGTTTTGAAGTCAGAAGGTTGCGCCAAGAGGGACAACCGCCCCAGAGATTTATAGAAATACTTGATAAGAGGTCAAGTCAGAAGGTTGCGCCAAGAGGGACAACCGCCCCAGAGATTTATAGAAATACTTGATAAGAGGTCAAGTCAGAAGGTTGCGCCAAGAGGGACAACCGCCCCAGAGATTTATAGAAATACTTGATAAGAGGTCAAGTCAGAATGTTGCGCCAAGAGGGACAACCAAAACAGAGGTTAATCGTCTCCACTTGATAGAGATCAAGTGCAGTCATTTTCCATTTTCAGTTAATGTCAAGTTAGACAGTTTCAGTTTTTTTTTAAGAAGCCAGTTTTGAAGAAGCCAGTTTTGAAGAAGTCAGTTTTGAAGAAGTCAGTTTTGAAGAAGCCAGTTTTGAAGAAGCCAGTTTTGAAGAAGCCAGTTTTGAAGAAGCCAGTTTTGAAGAAGTCAGTTTTGAAGAAGTCAGTTTTCAAGAAGCCAGTTTTCAAGAAGCCAGTTTTCAAGAAGCCAGTTTTCAAGAAGCCAGTTTTCAAGAAGTTAGTTTTTAAGTCCCAAGTCATTTCAATGCAGTCAATTGAATTCAACTTTTTCTTTGTAAGTTAAGAGAATTTAATTTAAGAAAATGTAATTTAAGAATTTAATTAAAACTTTTTTTGTTGTAAAAGAGAATTAAATTCAACCTGAATTGACCCGTTTGTGTCTTTAGTCAATTTTTTTTGGTAAGAAGGAAATTCACCGATTTGTCTTTTCTATTCATGCATTGTTGCGTATATAAATATATAGTTATGTATTTTATTATTTGTAACCAAAACAGTTCTTACAATTGTTTATAATGACTTTGATAATCATTGTAATGTATATGTGATAATAATAGTTGTGTAATAATTAATCGATCCTGTCCCAATGACTCCCTTTTAAATTACTATGCTGAGGAACATGCCGTCCCTCCATTTTGATTGAATTCTTTTAATTTTTGTTCTTAGTGTGACGAGCAATCTTTAAAAAAAGTGCTCACAAACAGACGTAATTGTCAATTTTAGACATATACCCTTACCGCTTAGTCACTCATTTCTCCCGAATGTAGTACTCCAAACTTTGTTTTTTTATTTTATTTTAAAACCCCAACCCCAGTTGAACCCAATGTCAACCAGAGAAATGGTTCAACCATGGTTAATTCCTCTTTGGTACTATGGAACATAATCTCAAGTTATGTTAAGTTGGTTTTTTTTATTTTTTAGAATATTATGAAATTATGTTTAGCTCATTAAAATGCATAAGTGATTTCTATTTTTAATTTGTATTCTTAATTTTCTTAATTCAATTATCGTACCGATACTTCTGGTTAATGTTAATGATTATATAGTTCATATATAGCTAGGAATGTTACTAGTCGAATTTAATTCCACCTTCAAAATTTAATTTTTAATACCGCTAGATTTACTTTTATTACTTGTAAGGTCCTCTAAGTACGTTTTTTTTATTACCTTAATACGTGTAACTGATTTAATTACATACTTAAATACTACCTTGAACTTAAAGGATTTTATAATAATAATAATAAAAATAAGGATAATAATAATAATAACAACAATAATTGACTTAAAAGATTTTATAACCCTAAACCCATCTTAAATTATTATACTTTATTTTTAAACTTTGTTAATTCAAAAACCTTCCAAATCCCTACACATACACACGCATGTATGCACACTATATATACTATATATACAAACCTTATTCTAAAATCATTGTATATCACAAACTATTTCATAGCGTGTAAGTGCTAACTATGCTATTTATATAGTCCTAAGCATTTTTCCTTACTATATATAAATTTTTGCTCAGGCATTTATTCAGTTAATTTAAAAATCCTCTCAGCTAATATGTCCCTCAAAATTATAAGATACACACTTTGTATCTAATACACACAAATACACACTAGACCACAGGTCTATACATCATCCATTACGTAATTCGATTTTTTACCTACAATAGTCAATAAAAATTAGCTTATAGATTGTACGATGTACGTTTTCCCTTTTATCTACTCTATTCACTATCTACATAATTTATCCCACAGAAAAATAAAATTCTGAATTTTTTTTTAACCATATCATTGTTTGTCTAACTTAAAGTATTAATCTTTGAATTTTTTATATTATATAATAACTCACTTGTTCTGTATAAAAATTTGTAATGTAAAGAAAAATTCGTCATCTAACTTGAAGTAGTTAGGATGTTATTTTCTCATTTGTATTGTATTAATGGTACCCTATTAGATTATTGTATAAATATAATTTTTTTTAAAAGGGGAGAGCAATGTAAAAAATGAACAATGAATAATCAATATTCATTTTTTACATAAGAACCAAAATCGCTTAACGCGAGTTTGGATAATAATTTTACTTGTAGCTTCCTATTTTTGTTCGTGTCACAACCCTGCAATCTACCATATCTATGGTTTAGTCGTATCCATTTTCCATTTGTTATAGAAGTTATTATAATTAATTATGATTGTCTTGCATCTCACCCTCGACCCTAGATTATACATACACATTGCATATAAGAGGATTGGAACCCGTAGTTGTGCTTCTTAGTCCTTGATACCCACTCTGTCTTTAAGTCGTTTCTTTTAGGTCCTCCCAAATAATGACTTACAGTTATACTGTACGTATGACATAATGTGAATAACTATGACGTCATAAAGTAACTTAATTCTCTTCACGTTTTCCATACCTTGAACACTGAATCATGTGTTTAGTATTTGGACATCTTCCGTATTGAATGTATGGTAAATTCTTTAATAATAATAATAATAATAATAATAATAATAATAATTAAAAAAAAAGAAGAAAAAACTTCATTCTCTATACATCATTATTTGGTTGTTTCCTACCTATTGTCTACTGATACCTATCAACCTATCAGTCCATATTTTACGCGTGTCTATATTACGCACACAACCTATTCTGTTACTTACATGTAAAATACGTCCACATGTATTTTTTTCTTTTTTTCTTTTAAGTGCGTTCACCCCTCACAAGATATTCATAAATGCTTGGGTAAGTAAGTGGTCGAATTCGCGAATCACAGCAAAATCGAACGTTTCTAAGATAAACAACATCTTTCGCTTTGATCCAAATTTATAACATATTATAATATAATGTAACATTTTATGTTGTATATAAATTATCTTGTATGTACTCATGTACTTGTGTTATTAGGGCGGGTCATACTATGCATTTTTTTTAAATCAATGGAGAGGGGTGTTCAAATGACATATTTTGGTGTATAGAACACAATTCTGAAGAAAATATTTAATTCTGATAACCCTAACCTACATCATTTTGCAGTTGATTATTATTAAATTGTTGATTATTTTACTATTGTAGTTACCCCAGAATATGTCTTCTCACGTTTTCTATCATGGCTGCTCACGTTATCTCTCATAGAGCATTGTTCTAACTAATTCATATAAACACATAATGTAATTCATATAATAATAATAATAATATAAATACTCAAATAAAAAGGTGTGCCATTCCACTTAATTGTAATTATCATACAGTTTGGTATATGAAATATTTTGACGGTTTTCTGGCGCGCATAAGGCCATTTTCTGAGCCACCTTTCTCAGAGGCTAGAATGTAACGTTTCAGAACATTCTAAAACGTTTTGTGAAATATTTGAAGTGACTCATGATTTATGAAGCTATTTTACCACCTCGGCTTGCAGTGAGGGGACAGATTTAGTGATTATCTACTGATATTTTTTTTGTTACTGTTCACATGTGAGTATTATTCTGTTATATTTTAGACCAATGTGATGATGGAAGCTGAGGGCAGTGACCAATCTTTTCCCGCAAAGATCAAGGAAGAACACTATAGTGTTGTTAGTGAGCCTGGCAGCTACTATCTCTTCCACTTTACCCCAGAGAAAGCAACTAAAGAGGAGTCACATGCGAGAAGATTGCTAAGGTCCTGTTTGCCTGGTTAAAGAGAGGGTTATGATACCTTGTTGGCCATTGGAGGAGACTCAACAAATGTCAACACTGTTGTGAAAGCTGGAGTAATGCAGAAGCTGGAGCTGCACCTGGGGAGAAAGCTGGTCTGGTTGGTGTGCAACCTGCACATTGTTGAACTTCCCCTGCGCCATCTCATTGTTGACCTTGATGGCCCTACTCTGTCAGACAAAAAATTATCCGGGCCAATAGGAAAGCTCCTTGATTCTGCTACAGACTTTGATATCAATCCAAACTTCACCCGAATCTCTGTTGGCCCTCCACTGATCAAGCTTCCTGACAAGGTCATTCAAGATCTCTCAACTGATTAATACTATGGCTATAAAATTGTCTGTGCAGTCAGGATGGAGTACTTCCTGCAGGGCTGGCTCTGTTAGAGATAGGACCAGTAAACCACAGCCGCTGGCTCACCACAGCGAACAGACTTCTCAGGCTCTGGGTGTCAAAGCACGGACTTAAAGGAAAGAACCTGAAGATTCTGCAATTCATTGTGGAATTCATCATTGGAGTGTA
Organism: Bathynomus jamesi; assembly: GCA_023014485.1. Lineage (NCBI taxonomy): Eukaryota > Metazoa > Arthropoda > Malacostraca > Isopoda > Cirolanidae > Bathynomus > Bathynomus jamesi. The sequence continues at coordinate 44,426 of JAJOZX010000828.1, read as the reverse complement.
TTACCCATGTTGGTTCAACGTGAAGGTCAAGCACTCCTGCATCGAAGGGCCTAGGCACATCCTCTTTCAGCTGGACTGCCTCAAGTCCCAGAGAAAGGAGGTGCTGGATATTGTGATGCCAACTGTGAGAAGATCTGCTTGGTATGCCCACAGTGAAGTCATCCTCCAAACACTACTCTGCTCTGAGGATCAGGAGAGGATTGAAGGGGTGGAGAGAATCCTGGCCATCAGGGGAGAGGGGACCCGGACACTCAGCTGGGGGCTCCTCTGTTAGGAGCAGAAGGACACCTGACATCAATTGTGATGCTTCCAGCATCGGTGACTTGATCAACTGGTCAGAAGGTGTGTCAGAGCCACCTCTCACCTGCTCTCTAAGCACCTCAGAGGTGAAAAACTTCATCAACACCCCAATGGAGGTGCGCAACTGGCCTTGCCACACACAAAGCAATGAGAGGGTTGTTAAAATGGTGACTGAGGCTTCTGCTAAGTACTTCTCACAAGAAAAGAGGGATGGAGGGATCAGGGCTCAGGAGACCAGCAGGATGCTGATGTCCAAGTCTGAGTCAAAGCAGGATTTGTGCAACCTGGCAAAGTTCAAGATGTCAGGAGAATGATCTTTGTAATTATATCCAGTGATATACATGCAGTTCACCTATTAATAAATATATGTAAAGTTGATTTGGCCTTGTCAATATAAATGATTTACCTTATATCTTTAATATATTTAAAAGGGGTTCAAAAGGGTAAAATTGGCAATTTAGAAATACAAAATGATGTAGGTTAGAGTTATCCTATCCAAACAATAAGGTCATATTTGAATTCCCCATGTAAAAAACACATAATGTAGACACCCCTGATGGTAGGATTTCCTTCAGATTCATGTTGTCACCTGAGTACGACCCGCCCTATTGTGTTATGCTAATAACCATATATAATAACCATATATAATAACCATATATTATAACCATATATTATAACCATATATAAATATATAAAAACACTGTAAGAATGGTAAACGACGTAATGTACTTCAATGAAACTGTAATTGAATGTAATGACTATATATAATGTAAGAATGTACTTTAATAGAACTGTAAGGGACAATCATAAGTGAATGTGAAGTAATCCATAATCGCAATCATAATTGTAATAAACCCAAACGAAAATGTACTCAGTCGTGTACTAATTGTACTTATGTACTACTATGAAATGATATCGCCTTCAGAAATGAAGACGCGGCAAACAAAAATACGATTATTTTTATTTTTATTTTTTAAATATTTATTTGGAATCTTTCAAACATCTGATCGTGTTTAAAAGGGGGAAACTTAACCTCCAACTGCCGTCCCCCAACATTCAGGCTTATATTATACATGTATTTGTAAAATGAACGACACTTCATTACGGGTCTCTGCCTTGGTCACTGCTAAGAGACTCCCTTGTTAGCAGCTTCGCTGCGGGGAGGGGGAAGAGGCCCCTTGCCTCCTTAACTTTTTAGATTCCGGCCTGAGCCATGGTCGAAAGAGGTCGAACCTCTACCCCTGTAAAATTCAGACCACTAACTGTAAATTTGTAAGAAGTAAATTGCAGTAAGAGAAACTTTTTATTTTCCCCCTCGAGTTGGGCTATCTTCAGAGGAACTTAGTCAGTAAAGTCGATAAGTTATAAAAGAAAAGTCGATAATTTTAGTCTCAGAGAAAGTATCAGAGTATTATAGCAAGAGAAGAATTAATAATCGTCGATCATAAAGCGAAAGAGAAGAATTAGAATGTTATAGAAGAAATATCCGTTGCTGCCTCCTAACCAGAACCCCCCGTCGATTCCGAACCGACTCAGGGCCATAGACGGAGGGGTTAACAGAGTGGCGACCCTATAGCCAGGATAAACATTTGGCGACCCTACTACCAAGATTAGAAGAATATTTTAAGAAGAGGATTTTAACAGTGGCCACTCTTTGGCCAGGATAGAAATTACCCTGCATCAGGATAAAACCAGTTGACCGGCGTGTCACGACTTCCAGTTCGTAACATCCACCCTTGAACCGGTGTGTCACGACACCAAGTTCTCCACGCCTAGTTTTCATCCAAGAAGAAGTAGCCAGCAAGACACGTCTTCAGGACACGTTTCTGAGGATTTCGCCCGTAGAAATTTTAAGTACAGAGTTTGTTTTTTTTAAGAAATTTATAAACACTTGAAAAGTCGTATTATTAACAGTTAATAATGAGTATCAAGTCAGAATTTACAAAAACAGAAACACAGTGAACATTTCAGACACCAGTGATACATTTTTTTAGTGAAACAGTAATTTCACAGAAGTTAAATGTAGGAGAAGTTTAAATGTAAACAGAGTTAAATTCAGAGAGTTAATTTCAGAGAGTTAATTTCAGAGAGTTAATTTCAGAGAGTTAATTTCACTATTATATTCAGTATAGAATAATTTTATTTTATGTACCAAACATAATAGTACCGGAGTGAAATGTTGTTTACATTTTTTATTTTTTGTTTACAATTTTTTTCAAATTATTGAATTGAAATTGACTTGCAAATTAAGAAAGAGAGTGTTTATAGAGAGTTTATAGATTTAGAGAGATACTTGAAGTAATTTCAAGTCAGTTTTAGTAGCAAATACGTTGCAAGTCAGTTTTGAAGTCAGTTTTAGTTGCAAATAAGTTGCAAGTCAGTTTTGAAATCGGTTTTAGTTGCAAAGAAGTTGCAAGTCAGTTTTGAAGTCGGTTTTAGTTGCAAATAAGCTGCAAGTCAGTTTTGAAGTCAGTTTTAGTTGCAAATAAGTTGCAAGTCAGTTTTGAAGTCAGTTTTAGTTGCAAATAAGTTGCAAGTCAGTTTTGAAGTCAGTTTTAGTTGCAAATAAGTGAAAGTCAGTTTTAGTTGGAAATAAGTTGCAAGTCAGTTTTGAAGTCAGTTTTAGTTGCAAATAAGTTGCAAGTCAGTTTTGAAGTCAGTTTTAGTTGCAAATAAGTTGCAAGTCAGTTTTGAAGTCAGTTTTAGTTGCAAATAAGTTGCAAGTCAGTTTTGAAGTCAGTTTTAGTTGCAAATAAGTTGCAAGTCAGTTTTGAAGTCAGTTTTAGTTGCAAATAAGTTGCAAGTCATTTTTGAAGTCATTTTTGGTCAGTTTTGAAGTCAGAAAGTTGCGCCAAGAGGGACAACCGCCCCAGAGATTTATAGAAATACTTGATGAGATCAAGTCAGAAGGTTGCGCCAAGAGGGACAACCGCCCCAGAGATTTATAGAAATACTTGATAAGAGGTCAAGTCAGAAGGTTGCGCGAAGAGGGACAACCGCCCCAGAGATTTATAGAAATACTTGATAAGAGGTCAAGTCAGAAGGTTGCGCCAAGAGGGACAACCGCCCCAGAGATTTATAGAAATACTTGATAAGGTCAAGTCAGAAGGTTGCGCCAAGAGGGACAACCGCCCCAGAGATTTATAGAAATACTTGATAAGAGGTCAAGTCAGAATGTTGCGCCAAGAGGGACAACCAAAACAGAGGTTAATCGTCTCCACTTGATAGAGATCAAGTGCAGTCATTTTCCATTTTCAGTTAATTTCAAGTTAGACAGTTTCAGTTTTTTTTGAAGAAGCCAGTTTTGAAGAAGCCAGTTTTGAAGAAATCAGTTTTGAAGAAGTCAGTTTTGAAGAAGCCAGTTTTGAAGAAGCCAGTTTTGAAGAAGCCAGTTTTGAAGAAGCCAGTTTTGAAGAAGCCAGTTCTGAAGAAGTCAGTTTTGAAGAAGCCAGTTTTGAAGAAGCCAGTTTTGAAGAAGCCAGTTTTGAAGAAGCCAGTTTTGAAGAAGCCAGTTTTCAAGAAGTTAGTTTTTAAGTCCCAAGTCATTTCAATGCAGTCAATTGAATTCAACTTTTTCTTTGTAAGTTAAGAGAATTTAATTTAAGAAAATGTAATTTAAGAATTTAATTAAAACTTTTTTTTGTTGTAAAAGAGAATTAAATTCAAACTGAAGTGACCCGTTTGTGTCTTTAGTTAATTTTTTTTGGTAAGAAGGAAATTCACCGATTTGACTTTTCTATTCATGCATTGTTGCGTATATAAATATATAGTTATGTATTTTATTATTTGTAACCAAAACAGTTCTTACAATTGTTTATAATGACTTTGATAATCATTGTAATGTATATGTGATAATAATAGTTGTGTAATAATTAATCGATCCTGTCCCAATGACTCCCTTTTAAATTACTATGCTGAGGAACATGCCGTCCCTCCATTTTGATTGAATTCTTTTAATTTTTGTTCTAAGTAGTGTGACGAGCAATCTTTAAAAAAAGTGCTCACAAACAGACGTAATTGTCAATTTTAGACATATACCCTTACCGCTTAGTCACTCATTTCTCCCGAATGTAGTACTCCAAACTTTGTTTTTTTATTTTATTTTAAAACCCCAACCCCAGTTGAACCCAATGTCAACCAGAGAAATGGTTCAACCATGGTTAATTCCTCTTTGGTACTATGGAACATAATCTCAAGTTATGTTGTTGTTGTTTTTTTATTTTTTAGAATATTATGAAATTATGTTTAGCTCATTAAAATGCATAAGTGATTTCTATTTTTAATTTGTATTCTTAATTTTCTTAATTCAATTATCGTACCGATACTTCTGGTTAATGTTAATGGTTATATAGTTCATATATAGCTAGGAATGTTACTAGTCGAATTTAATTCCACCTTCAAAATTTAATTTTTAATACCGCTAGATTTACTTTTATTACTTGTAAGGTCCTCTAAGTACGTTTTTTTTATTACCTTAATACGTGTAACTGATTTAATTACATACTTAAATACTACCTTGAACTTAAAGGATTTTATAATAATAATAATAAAAATAAGGATAATAATAATAATAACAACAATAATTGACTTAAAAGATTTTATAACCCTAAACCCATCTTAAATTATTATACTTTATTTTTAAACTTTGTTAATTCAAAAACCTTCCAAATCCCTACACATACACACGCATGTATGCACACTATATATACTATATATACAAACCTTATTCTAAAATCATTGTATATCACAAACTATTTCATAGCGTGTAAGTGCTAACTATGCTATTTATATAGTCCTAAGCATTTTTCCTTACTATATATAAATTTTTGCTCAGGCATTTATTCAGTTAATTTAAAAATCCTCTCAGCTAATATGTCCCTCAAAATTATAAGATACACACTTTGTATCTAATACACACAAATACACACTAGACCACAGGTCTATACATCATCCATTACGTAATTCGATTTTTTACCTACAATAGTCAATAAAAATTAGCTTATAGATTGTACGATGTACGTTTTCCCTTTTATCTACTCTATTCACTATCTACATAATTTATCCCACAGAAAAAATAAAATTCTGAATTTTTTTTAACCATATCATTGTTTGTCTAACTTAAAGTATTAATCTTTGAATTTTTATATTATATAATAACTCACTTGTTCTGTATAAAAATTTGTAATGTAAAGAAAAATTCGTCATCTAACTTGAAGTAGTTAGGATGTTATTTTCTCATTTGTATTGTATTAATGGTACCCTATTAGATTATTGTATAAATATAATTTTTTTTAAAAGGGGAGAGCAATGTAAAAAATGAACAATGAATAATCAATATTCATTTTTTACATAAGAACCAAAATCGCTTAACGCGAGTTTGGATAATAATTTTACTTGTAGCTTCCTATTTTTGTTCGTGTCACAACCTGCAATCTACCATATCTATGGTTTAGTCGTATCCATTTTCCATTTGTTATAGAAGTTATTATAATTAATTATGATTGTCTTGCATCTCACCCTCGACCCTAGATTATACATACACATTGCATATAAGAGGATTGGAACCCGTAGTTGTGCTTCTTAGTCCTTGATACCCACTCTGTCTTTAAGTCGTTTCTTTTAGGTCCTCCCAAATAATGACTTACAGTTATACTGTACGTATGACATAATGTGAATAACTATGACGTCATAAAGTAACTTAATTCTCTTCACGTTTTCCATACCTTGAACACTGAATCATGTGTTTAGTATTTGGACATCTTCCGTATTGAATGTATGGTAAATTCTTTAATAATAATAATAATAATAATAATATAATATAATTAAAAAAAAAAGAAAAAAACTTCATTCTCTATACATCATTATTTGGTTGTTTCCTACCTATTGTCTACTGATACCTATCAACCTATCAGTCCATATTTTACGCGTGTCTATATTACGCACACAACCTATTCTGTTACTTACATGTAAAATACGTCCACATGTATTTTTTTCTTTTTTCTTTTAAGTGCGTTCACCCCTCACAAGATATTCATAAATGCTTGGGTAAGTAAGTGGTCGAATTCGCGAATCACAGCAAAATCGAACGTTTCTAAGATAAACAACATCTTTCGCTTTGATCCAAATTTATAACATATTATAATATAATGTAACATTTTATGTTGTATATAAATTATCTTGTATGTACTCATGTACTTGTGTTATTAGGGCGGGTCATACTATGCATTTTTTTAAATCAATGGAGAGGGGTGTCAAATGACATATTTTGGTGTATAGAACACAATTCTGAAGAAAATATTTAATTCTGATAACCCTAACCTACATCATTTTGCAGTTGATTATTATTAAATTGTTGATTATTTTACTATTGTAGTTACCCCAGAATATGTCTTCTCACGTTTTCTATCATGGCTGCTCACGTTATCTCTCATAGAGCATTGTTCTAACTAATTCATATAAACACATATATGTAATTCATATAATAATAATAATAATATATAAATACTCAAATAAAAAGGTGTGCCATTCCACTTAATTGTAATTATCATACAGTTTGGTATATGAAATATTTTGACGGTTTTCTGGCGCGCATAAGGCCATTTTCTGAGCCACCTTTCTCAGAGGCTAGAATGTAACGTTTCAGAACATTCTAAACGTTTTGTGAAATATTTGAAGTGACTCATGATTTATGAAGCTATTTTACCACCTCGGCTTGCAGTGAGGGGACAGATTTAGTGATTATCTACTGATATTTTTTTTGTTACTGTTCACATGTGAGTATTATTCTGTTATATTTTAGACCAATGTGATGATGGAAGCTGAGGGCAGTGACCAATCTTTTCCCGCAAAGATCAAGGAAGAACACTATAGTGTTGTTAGTGAGCCTGGCAGCTACTATCTCTTCCACTTTACCCCAGAGAAAGCAACTAAAGAGGAGTCACATGCGGAGAAGATTGCTAAGGTCCTGTTTGCCTGGTTGAAAGAGAGGGTTATGATACCTTGTTGGCCATTGGAGGAGACTCAACAAATGTCACACTGTGTGAAAGCTGGAGTAATGCAGAAGCTGGAGCTGCACCTGGGGAGAAAGCTGGTCTGGTTGGTGTGCAACCTGCACATTGTTGAACTTCCCCTGCGCCATCTCATTGTTGACCTTGATGGCCCTACTCTGTCAGACAAAAAATTATCCGGGCCAATAGGAAAGCTCCTTGATTCTGCTACAGACTTTGATATCAATCCAAACTTCACCCGAATCTCTGTTGGCCCTCCACTGATCAAGCTTCCTGACAAGGTCATTCAAGATCTCTCAACTGATTAATACTATGGCTATAAAATTGTCTGTGCAGTCAGGGTGGAGTACTTCCTGCAGGGCTGGCTCTGTTAGAGATAGGACCAGTAAACCACAGCCGCTGGCTCACCACAGCGAACAGACTTCTCAGGCTCTGGGTGTCAAAGCACGGACTTAAAGGAAAGAACCTGAAGATTCTGCAATTCATTGTGGAATTCATCATTGGAGTGTATTACCCATGTTGGTTCAACGTGAAGGTCAAGCACTCCTGCATCGAAGGGCCTAGGCACATCCTCTTTCAGCTGGACTGCCTCAAGTCCCAGAGAAAGGAGGTGCTGGATATTGTGATGCCAACTGTGAGAAGATCTGCTTGGTATGCCCACAGTGAAGTCATCCTCCAAACACTACTCTGCTCTGAGGATCAGGAGAGGATTGAAGGGGTGGAGAGAATCCTGGCCATCAGGGGAGAGGGGGACCCGGACACTCAGCTGGGGGACTCCTCTGTTAGGAGCAGAAGGACACCTGACATCAATTGTGATGCTTCCAGCATCGGTGACTTGATCAACTGGTCAGAAGGTGTGTCAGAGCCACCTCTCACCTGCTCTCTAAGCACCTCAGAGGTGAAAAACTTCATCAACACCCCAATGGAGGTGCGCAACTGGCCTTGCCACACACAAAGCAATGAGAGGGTTGTTAAAATGGTGACTGAGGCTTCTGCTAAGTACTTCTCACAAGAAAAGAGGGATGGAGGGATCAGGGCTCAGGAGACCAGCAGGATGCTGATGTCCAAGTCTGAGTCAAAGCAGGATTTGTGCAACCTGGCAAAGTTCAAGATGTCAGGAGAATGATCTTTGTAATTATATCCAGTGATATACATGCAGTTCACCTATTAATAAATATATGTAAAGTTGATTTGGCCTTGTCAATATAAATGATTTACCTTATATCTTTTAATATATTATAAAGGGGTTCAAAAGGGTAAAATTGGCAATTTAGAAATACAAAATGATGTAGGTTAGAGTTATCCTATCCAAACAATAAGGTCATATTTGAATTCCCCATGTAAAAACACATAATGTAGACACCCCTGATGGTAGGATTTCCTTCAGATTCATGTTGTCACCTGAGTACGACCCGCCCTATTGTGTTATGCTAATAACCATATATAATAACCATATATAATAACCATATATTATAACCATATATTATAACCATATATAAATATATAAAAACACTGTAAGAATGGTAAACGACGTAATGTACTTCAATGAAACTGTAATTGAATGTAATGACTATATATAATGTAAGAATGTACTTTAATAGAACTGTAAGGGACAATCATAAGTGAATGTGAAGTAATCCATAATCGCAATCATAATTGTAATAAACCCAAACGAAAATGTACTCAGTCGTGTACTAATTGTACTTATGTACTACTATGAAATGATATCGCCTTCAGAAATGAAGACGCGGCAAACAAAAATACGATTATTTTTATTTTTATTTTTTAAATATTTATTTGGAATCTTTCAAACATCTGATCGTGTTTAAAAGGGGGGAAACTTAACCTCCAACTGCCGTCCCCCAACATTCAGGCTTATATTATACATGTATTTGTAAAATGAACGACACTTCATTACGGGTCTCTGCCTTGGTCACTGCTAAGAGACTCCCTTGTTAGCAGCTTCGCTGCGGGGAGGGGGAAGAGGCCCCTTGCCTCCTTAACTTTTTTAGATTCCGGCCTGAGCCATGGTCGAAAGAGGTCGAACCTCTACCCCTGTAAAATTCAGACCACTAACTGTAAATTTGTAAGAAGTAAATTGCAGTAAGAGAAACTTTTTATTTTCCCCCTCGAGTTGGGCTATCTTCAGAGGAACTTAGTCAGTAAAGTCGATAAGTTATAAAAGAAAAAGTCGATAATTTTAGTCTCAGAGAAAGTATCAGAGTATTATAGCAAGAGAAGAATTAATAATCGTCGATCATAAAGCGAAAGAGAAGAATTAGAATGTTATAGAAGAAATATCCGTTGCTGCCTCCTAACCAGAACCCCCCGTCGATTCCGAACCGACTCAGGGCCATAGACGGAGGGGTTAACAGAGTGGCGACCCTATAGCCAGGATAAACATTTGGCGACCCTACTACCAAGATTAGAAGAATATTTTAAGAAGAGGATTTTAACAAGTGGCCACTCTTTGGCCAGGATAGAAATTACCCTGCATCAGGATAAAACCAGTTGACCGGCGTGTCACGACTTCCAGTTCGTAACATCCACCCTTGAACCGGTGTGTCACGACACCAAGTTCTCCACGCCTAGTTTTCATCCAAGAAGAAGTAGCCAGCAAGACACGTCTTCAGGACACGTTTCTGAGGATTTCGCCCGTAGAAATTTTAAGTACAGAGTTTGTTTTTTTTAAGAAATTTATAAACACTTGAAAAGTCAGTATTATTAACAGTTAATAATGAGTATCAAGTCAGAATTTACAAGAAACACAGTGAACATTTCAGACACCAGTGATACATTTTTTTAGTGAAACAGTAATTTTCACAGAAGTTAAATGTAGGAGAAGTTAAATGTAACAGAGTTAAATTCAGAGAGTTAATTTCAGAGAGTTAATTTCAGAGAGTTAATTTCAGAGAGTTAATTTCACTATTATATTCAGTATAGAATAATTTTATTTTATGTACCAAACATAATAGTACCGGAGTGAAATGTTGTTTACATTTTTTATTTTTTGTTTACAATTTTTTTCAAATTATTGAATTGAAATTGACTTGCAAATTAAGAAAGAGAGTGTTTATAGAGAGTTTATAGATTTAGAGAGATACTTGAAGTAATTTCAAGTCAGTTTTAGTAGCAAATACGTTGCAAGTCAGTTTTGAAGTCAGTTTTAGTTGCAAATAAGTTGCAAGTCAGTTTTGAAATCGGTTTTAGTTGCAAAGAAGTTGCAAGTCAGTTTTGAAGTCGGTTTTAGTTGCAAATAAGCTGCAAGTCAGTTTTGAAGTCAGTTTTAGTTGCAAATAAGTTGCAAGTCAGTTTTGAAGTCAGTTTTAGTTGCAAATAAGTTGCAAGTCAGTTTTGAAGTCAGTTTTAGTTGCAAATAAGTTGAAAGTCAGTTTTAGTTGGAAATAAGTTGCAAGTCAGTTTTGAAGTCAGTTTTAGTTGCAAATAAGTTGCAAGTCAGTTTTGAAGTCAGTTTTAGTTGCAAATAAGTTGCAAGTCAGTTTTGAAGTCAGTTTTAGTTGCAAATAAGTTGCAAGTCAGTTTTGAAGTCAGTTTTAGTTGCAAATAAGTTGCAAGTCAGTTTTGAAGTCAGTTTTAGTTGCAAATAAGTTGCAAGTCATTTTTGAAGTCATTTTTGGTCAGTTTTGAAGTCAGAAAGTTGCGCCAAGAGGGACAACCGCCCCAGAGATTTATAGAAATACTTGATGAGATCAAGTCAGAAGGTTGCGCCAAGAGGGACAACCGCCCCAGAGATTTATAGAAATACTTGATAAGAGGTCAAGTCAGAAGGTTGCGCGAAGAGGGACAACCGCCCCAGAGATTTATAGAAATACTTGATAAGAGGTCAAGTCAGAAGGTTGCGCCAAGAGGGACAACCGCCCCAGAGATTTATAGAAATACTTGATAAGAGGTCAAGTCAGAAGGTTGCGCCAAGAGGGACAACCGCCCCAGAGATTTATAGAAATACTTGATAAGAGGTCAAGTCAGAATGTTGCGCCAAGAGGGACAACCAAAACAGAGGTTAATCGTCTCCACTTGATAGAGATCAAGTGCAGTCATTTTCCATTTTCAGTTAATTTCAAGTTAGACAGTTTCAGTTTTTTTTGAAGAAGCCAGTTTTGAAGAAGCCAGTTTTGAAGAAATCAGTTTTGAAGAAGTCAGTTTTGAAGAAGCCAGTTTTGAAGAAGCCAGTTTTGAAGAAGCCAGTTTTGAAGAAGCCAGTTTTGAAGAAGCCAGTTCTGAAGAAGTCAGTTTTGAAGAAGTCAGTTTTGAAGAAGCCAGTTTTGAAGAAGCCAGTTTTGAAGAAGCCAGTTTTGAAGAAGCCAGTTTTGAAGAAGCCAGTTTTCAAGAAGTTAGTTTTTAAGTCCCAAGTCATTTCAATGCAGTCAATTGAATTCAACTTTTTCTTTGTAAGTTAAGAGAATTTAATTTAAGAAAATGTAATTTAAGAATTTAATTAAAACTTTTTTTTGTTGTAAAAGAGAATTAAATTCAAACTGAAGTGACCCGTTTGTGTCTTTAGTTAATTTTTTTTGGTAAGAAGGAAATTCACCGATTTGACTTTTCTATTCATGCATTGTTGCGTATATAAAATATAGTTATGTATTTTATTATTTGTAACCAAAACAGTTCTTACAATTGTTTATAATGACTTTGATAATCATTGTAATGTATATGTGATAATAATAGTTGTGTAATAATTAATCGATCCTGTCCCAATGACTCCCTTTTAAATTACTATGCTGAGGAACATGCCGTCCCTCCATTTTGATTGAATTCTTTTAATTTTTGTTCTAAGTAGTGTGACGAGCAATCTTTAAAAAAAGTGCTCACAAACAGACGTAATTGTCAATTTTAGACATATACCCTTACCGCTTAGTCACTCATTTCTCCCGAATGTAGTACTCCAAACTTTGTTTTTTTATTTTATTTTAAAACCCCAACCCCAGTTGAACCCAATGTCAACCAGAGAAATGGTTCAACCATGGTTAATTCCTCTTTGGTACTATGGAACATAATCTCAAGTTATGTTGTTGTTTTTTTTTATTTTTTAGAATATTATGAAATTATGTTTAGCTCATTAAAATGCATAAGTGATTTCTATTTTTAATTTGTATTCTTAATTTTCTTAATTCAATTATCGTACCGATACTTCTGGTTAATGTTAATGGTTATATAGTTCATATATAGCTAGGAATGTTACTAGTCGAATTTAATTCCACCTTCAAAATTTAATTTTTAATACCGCTAGATTTACTTTTATTACTTGTAAGGTCCTCTAAGTACGTTTTTTTTATTACCTTAATACGTGTAACTGATTTAATTACATACTTAAATACTACCTTGAACTTAAAGGATTTTATAATAATAATAATAAAAATAAGGATAATAATAATAATAACAACAATAATTGACTTAAAAGATTTTATAACCCTAAACCCATCTTAAATTATTATACTTTATTTTTAAACTTTGTTAATTCAAAAACCTTCCAAATCCCTACACATACACACGCATGTATGCACACTATATATACTATATATACAAACCTTATTCTAAAATCATTGGATATCACAAACTATTTCATAGCGTGTAAGTGCTAACTATGCTATTTATATAGTCCTAAGCATTTTTGCTTACTATATATAAATTTTTACTCAGGCATTTATTCAGTTAATTTAAAAATCCTCTCAGCTAATCTGTCCCTCAAAATTATAAGATACACACTTTGTATCTAATACACACAAATACACACTAGACCACAGGTCTATACATCATCCATTACGTAATTCGATTTTTTACCTACAATAGTCAATAAAAATTAGCTTATAGATTGTACGATGTACGTTTTCCCTTTTATCTACTCTATTCACTATCTACATAATTTATCCCACAGAAAAATAAAATTCTGAAATTTTTTTTAACCATATCATTGTTTGTCTAACTTAAAGTATTAATCTTTGAATTTTTTATATTATATAATAACTCACTTGTTCTGTATAAAAATTTGTAATGTAAAGAAAAATTCGTCATCTAACTTGAAGTAGTTAGGATGTTATTTTCTCATTTGTATTGTATTAATGGTACCCTATTAGATTATTGTATAAATATAATTTTTTTTAAAAGGGGAGAGCAATGTAAAAAATGAACAATGAATAATCAATATTCATTTTTTACATAAGAACCAAAATCGCTTAACGCGAGTTTGGATAATAATTTTACTTGTAGCTTCCTATTTTTGTTCGTGTCACAACCCAGCAATCTACCATATCTATGGTTTAGTCGTATCCATTTTCCATTTGTTATAGAAGTTATTATAATTAATTATGATTGTCTTGCATCTCACCCTCGACCCTAGATTATACATACACATTGCATATAAGAGGATTGGAACCCGTAGTTGTGCTTCTTAGTCCTTGATACCCACTCTGTCTTTAAGTCGTTTCTTTTAGGTCCTCCCAAATAATGACTTACAGTTATACTGTACGTATGACATAATGTGAATAACTATGACGTCATAAAGTAACTTAATTCTCTTCACGTTTTCCATACCTTGAACACTGAATCATGTGTTTAGTATTTGGACATCTTCCGTATTGAATGTATGGTAAATTCTTTAATAATAATAATAATAATAATAATAATAATTTAAAAAAAAGAAGAAAAAACTTCATTCTCTATACATCATTATTTGGTTGTTTCCTACCTATTGTCTACTGATACCTATCAACCTATCAGTCCATATTTTACGCGTGTCTATATTACGCACACAACCTATTCTGTTAGATGTAAAATACGTCCACATGTATTTTTTTCTTTTAAGTGCGTTCACCCCTCACAAGATATTCATAAATGCTTGGGTAAGTAAGTGGTCGAATTCGCGAATCACAGCAAAATCGAACGTTTCTAAGATAAACAACATCTTTCGCTCTGATCCAAATTTATAACATATTATAATATAATGTAACATGTTATGTTGTATATAAATTATCTTGTATGTACTCATGTACTTGTGTTATGCTAATAACCATATATAATAACCATATATAATAACCATATATAATAACCATATATAATAACCATATATTATAACCATATATAAATATATAAAAACACTGTAAGAATGGTAAACGACGTAATGTACTTCAATGAAACTGTAATTGAATGTAATGACTATATATAATGTAAGAATGTACTTTAATAGAACTGTAAGGGACAATCATAAGTGAATGTGAAGTAATCCATAATCGCAATCATAATTGTAATAAACCCAAACGAAAATGTACTCAGTCGTGTACTAATTGTACTTATGTACTACTATGAAATGATATCGCCTTCAGAAATTTAGACGCGGCAAACAAAAATACGATTATTTGTATTTTTATTTTTTAAATATTTATTTGGAATCTTTCAAACATCTGATCGTGTTTAAAAGGGGGGAAACTTAACCTCCAACTGCCGTCCCCCAACATTCAGGCTTATATTATACATGTATTTGTAAAATGAACGACACTTCATTACGGGTTTCTGCCTTGGTCACTGCTAAGAGACTCCCTTGTTAGCAGCTTCGCTGCGGGGAGGGGGCTGAGGCCCCTTGCCTCCTTAACTTTTTTAGATTCCGGCCTGAGCCATGGTCGAAAGAGGTCGAACCTCTACCCCTGTAAAATTCAGACCACTAACTGTAAATTTGTAAGAAGTAAATTGCAGTAAGAGAAACTTTTTATTTTCCCCCTCGAGTTGGGCTATCTTCAGAGGAACTTAGTCAGTAAAGTCGATAAGTTATAAAAGAAAAGTCGATAATTTTAGTCTCAGAGAAAGTATCAGAGTATTATAGCAAGAGAAGAATTAATAATCGTCGATCATAAAGCGAGAGAGAAGAATTAGAATGTTATAGAAGAAATATCCGTTGCTGCCTCCTAACCAGAACCCCCCGTCGATTCCGAACCGACTCAGGGCCATAGACGGAGGGGTTAACAGAGTGGCGACCCTATAGCCAGGATAAACATTTGGCGACCCTACTACCAAGATTAGAAGAATATTTTAAGAAGAGGATTTTAACAAGTGGCCACTCTTTGGCCAGGATAGAAATTACCCTGCATCAGGATAAAACCAGTTGACCGGCGTGTCACGACTTCCAGTTCGTAACATCCACCCTTGAACTGGTGTGTCACGACACCAAGTTCTCCACGCCTAGTTTTCATCCAAGAAGAAGTAGCCAGCAAGACACGTCTTCAGGACACGTCTCTGAGGATTTCGCCCGTAGAAATTTTGTTAAGTACAGAGTTTGTTTTTTTTAAGAAATTTATAAACACTTGAAAAGTCAGTATTATTAACAGTTAATAATGAGTATCAATTCAGAATTTACAAGAAACACAGTGAACATTTCAGACACCAGTGATACATTTTTTTAGTGAAACTAATTTTCACACAAGTTAAATGTAAGAGAAGTTAAATGTAACAGAGTTAATTTCAGAGAGTTAATTTCAGAGAGTTAATTTCAGAGTTAATTTCAGAGAGTTAATTTCATAGAGTTAATTTCACTATTATATTCAGTATAGAATAATTTTATTTTATGTACCAAACATAATAGTACCGGAGTGAAATGTTGTTTACATTTTTTATTTTTTGTTTACAATTTTTTTCAAATTATTGAATTGAAATTGACTTGCAAATTAAGAAAGAGTGTTTATAGAGAGTTTATAGATTTAGAGAGATACTTGAAGTAATTTCAAGTCAGTTTTAGTTGCAAATAAGTTGCAAGTCAGTTTTAGTTGCAAATACGTTGCAAGTCAGTTTTGAAGTCAGTTTTAGTTGCAAATAAGTTGCAAGTCAGTTTTGAAGTCGGTTTTAGTTGCAAAGAAGTTGCAAGTCAGTTTTGAAGTCGGTTTTAGTTGCAAATAAGTTGCAAGTCAGTTTTGAAGTCAGTTTTAGTTGCAAATAAGTTGCAAGTCAGTTTTGAAGTCAGTTTTAGTTGCAAATAAGTTGCAAGTCAGTTTTAGTTGCAAATAAGTTGCAAGTCAGTTTTAGTTGGAAATAAATTGCAAGTCAGTTTTGAAGTCAGTTTTAGTTGCAAATAAGTTTTGAAGTCAGTTTTAGTTGCAAATAAGTTGCAAGTCAGTTTTGAAGTCAGTTTTAGTTGCAAATAAGTTGCAAGTCATTTTTGAAGTCAGTTTTGAAGTCAGAAGGTTGCGCCAAGAGGGACAACCGCCCCAGAGATTTATAGAAATACTTGATAAGAGATCAAGTCAGAAGGTTGCGCCAAGAGGGACAACCGCCCCAGAGATTTATAGAAATACTTGATAAGAGGTCAAGTCAGAAGGTTGCGCCAAGAGGGACAACCGCCCCAGAGATTTATAGAAATACTTATAAGAGGTCAAGTCAGAAGGTTGCGCCAAGAGGGACAACCGCCCCAGAGATTTATAGAAATACTTGATAAGAGGTCAAGTCAGAAGGTTGCGCCAAGAGGGACAACCGCCCCAGAGATTTATAGAAATACTTGATAAGAGGTCAAGTCAGAATGTTGCGCCAAGAGGGACAACCAAAACAGAGGTTAATCGTCTCCACTTGATAGAGATCAAGTGCAGTCATTTTCCATTTTCAGTTAATTTCAAGTTAGACAGTTTCAGTTTTTTTTTAAGAAGCCAGTTTTGAAGAAGTCAGTTTTGAAGAAGTCAGTTTTGAAGAAGCCAGTTTTGAAGAAGCCAGTTTTGAAGAAGCCAGTTTTGAAGAAGCCAGTTTTGAAGAAGCCAGTTTTGAAGAAGTCAGTTTTGAAGAAGTCAGTTTTGAAGAAGCCAATTTTGCAGAAGCCAGTTTTGAAGAAGCCAGTTTTGAAGAAGCCAGTTTTCAAGAAGCCAGTTTTCAAGAAGCCAGTTTTCAAGAAGTAATTTTTAAGTCCCAAGTCATTTCAATGCAGTCAATTGAATTCAACTTTTTCTTTGTAAGTTAAGAGAATTTAATTTAAGAAAATGTAATTTAAGAATTTATTTAAAACTTTTTTTTGTTGTAAAAGAGAATTAAATTCAACCTGAATTGACCCGTTTGTGTCTTTAGTTAATTTTTTTTGGTAAGAAGGAAATTCACCGATTTGTCTTTTCTATTCATGCATTGTTGCGTATATAAATATATAGTTATGTATTTTATTATTTGTAACCAAAACAGTTCTTACAATTGTTTATAATGACTTTGATAACACTAGGCAACAAATTTCAACTTTTTTTTTTGTTACAGACACGTGAACTACTGATTCCTACTAAAGCGCTGATGCTGATTTCAGATCTGATATCAAAATTTCTCTATCACGTCCAGATTTTGTGTAACCGAAAACCCCTATTTTTCATTTTTTTTCTCACCCGCTTCTATTACGAAAGCCGTCTAAGCTACTTTTTCGTGCCACGTTTTATGTTAAGCATACTTAAATAATTAGTGAACAGGGATGTCTTTCCTCCTTTATTCTGGCTTAAGACAGACAGCGGAATTCCGCTGGCGGAGTTACCACCCCTGCGCCCAACCATCCACCCAAAGCGCGTTAGTATTTTGTTGTTACTACTGAAAGGCAAATTCCTGTTCTTAAGTGAAACTTTGGTGTGTCCTCTTCCTTTGTCGCTTGTAGGATGACGAGCTCTCCTTCTGCAGGAACCAACAATAATCTCCCATCATATTTGGGTTGAAATTACCTTGGTATCTGTTTTCCATAACTGAGATCTGTTGGTGGAAGCGCTCACCATGCTCGTCACTTACAGCCCCAAGGTTGGCCGGGAAGAAGTCAAGATGAGAATGTAAAAAATGAATTTTCAAAGACATTCTGCATCCCATTATTTCATAAGATTTAAGCATGTTTTCTACGAGTTTACGGTGGTTTTCAGCTTTGTGGTTTCCAAGAAAATTTTTGACAACTTCAACGAAAGATGTCCATGCTCCTAGTTCATTCTCATTTAGGTTAGATGGAAACGATGAGTCGTGGATGACACTGCGGATCTGTGGTCCAGTGAAAACTCTAGCTTCTAGCTTAGCATCTGTCAATATTCCTTTGAATTTATCCTTTAAATATTGGAAACCACTACCTTGATGATCCATACCCTTCACGAAATTTTTCATAAGGCCAAGTTTAATGTGAAGTGGTGGAAGATGTACTTTCTGAGGGTCAATAAGTGCTGGGTGTTTCACATTCTATTTACCAACAACATGTTCAGTTCTAGATGGCCAATCATGTTTTTTGT
Organism: Bathynomus jamesi; assembly: GCA_023014485.1. Classification (NCBI taxonomy): domain Eukaryota; kingdom Metazoa; phylum Arthropoda; class Malacostraca; order Isopoda; family Cirolanidae; genus Bathynomus; species Bathynomus jamesi. The sequence continues at coordinate 25,903 of JAJOZX010000828.1, read as the reverse complement.
AGTGGTTCTTGTCATCTCTGCTGTTCCATAGACACAAAAAGCACATATGCTTTGTGTAGCCCAACTGTAACCCAAGAAGTAATGATACAACTTTAAGGTCGCCACAAATATTCCATGTGTGGTCCTTATATTTGATGAGTCTTAGCAGCAGTTTCATCGATTCATAAGTCTCATTAAGGCCAGTGGCATGTGCTACAGGTATTGAAGGTTTTTCATTGCCGTTGTGCAGTAATACAGCTTTAAGGCTAGCTTTACTAGAGTCAATGAACAGTCTCCATTCTTTTGGATCATAGCGACAGCCAATCCCTTGCATCAGACCACTGATATCGTGGCAGAAACAAACGTTTTCTTCCTGTAAGTAAAATGATGAAAACTGCAAATGGCGATGGCGGAAATGGGAAACTTTGGTGTTTGGCTGGAGAAGATTAAATTCTTGAAGTCTTGAACCAAGCAACTCTGCCTTTTCTTTTGGTAATTCCAAATCGCGCACTAAGTCATTTAACTCCGCTTGACTTAACAAATGTGGGGAAATATTTGCATCTGGAACATATATGCCATCTTCCCCTGTTTCTATTCACTAGCAGAATCTTCAGATGAACTGCTGTCTGTTATCGTTGCTGGTGGAACTGGTGGTGGATTTGTTTCATCATGTGGTACTGGTTTCATTGCTGATTCGCAGTTTGGGTACGTGATCTTTGATTTGTTTTTCTTTGTGAAACCAGCAATCTTTGTCAAACAAAAATAACAATCATTGAAGTGATTTTTCGGCTCACGCCAAACCATGGGGACTGAGAACGGCATAGCTTTTCTTTTACCATTCATCCAAGCTATTAACATTGCATTGCACTGTGCACAGCAAATATGTGGTGCCCAGTCCCTCTGTTGGTCTCCTAACTTACAGTCAAAATAACACTTGTAGGCAAGTTTAATCTTTGTTGTTATGTTTCTACGTTGTGGCTTAGGTGTATATTGTCCACAGACAAAGCAGAAGTTGTCTGGGTGATTTACACAAGCACGTCTATTTGATGCCATTTTGAATTACCATACAATATCTGAAAAAACGTAAAAAGTAATTATTACGATGTGCAAAATAAAAAGAAATACACACCGTAGTACAAAACAAATGCTATAAAAACACACAAGTCACCACAACCTGTCACTTGCTCATCAGCAGAGAGCTTCAACAACCGTTCTGCTTGACTGTCACGTAGCGACTGACCGTTGGGCCGTTGCCCGTTACTATGCTCTTGACTCAGTGTTGCCAACTCGGGATAAATTTTATTTATCAAAATTGTTCGAATTTGTATATAGTTGGCAAAAAAAATTGCTTTAACCTTGAAAAGCAAGTTTCATATTACTGGCATTAAGCCGATTAAAACCAAAATCTGGACGTGGTAGAAAATTTTACTAAAAGTGATTTGCATTTTACACAACATCTAGACGTGATAGAAAAAATCTAATTATAGATTTGAAATCAGCATACCGAAATTAGCTAGGAGCACCTATTTGGTCTTCTGTAACAAAATCTTTGTTGCCTAGTGTTATAGCCAAAATGTTCAATTGCTTGAATGTACATCACACCACACCCTTCCCACAATGCCATCCTAGAAAAAGCAAGTTTCATATTACTGGCATTAAGCCGATTAAAACCAAAATCTGGACGTGGTAGAAAATTTTACTAAAAGTGATTTGCATTTTACACAAAATCTAGACGTGATAGAAAAAATCTAATTATAGATTTGAAATCAGCATACCGAAATTAGCTAGGAGCACCTATTTGGTCTTCTGTAACAAAATCTTTGTTGCCTAGTGTAATCATTGTAATGTATATGTGATAATAATAGTTGTGTAATAATTAATCGATCCTGTCCCAATGACTCCCTTTTAAATTACTATGCTGAGGAACATGCCGTCCCTCCATTTTGATTGAATTCTTTTAATTTTTGTTCTTAGTGTGACGAGCAATCTTTAAAAAAAGTGCTCACAAACAGACGTAATTGTCAATTTTAGACATATACCCTTACCGCTTAGTCACTCATTTCTCCCGAATGTAGTACTCCAAACTTTGTTTTTTTATTTTATTTTAAAACCCCAACCCTAGTTGAACCCAATGTCAACCAGAGAAATGGTTCAACCATGGTTAATTCCTCTTTGGTACTATGGAACATAATCTCAAGTTATGTTGTTTTTATTTTTTTATTTTTTAGAATATTATGAAATTATGTTTAGCTCATTAAAATGCATAAGTGATTTCTATTTTTAATTTGTATTCTTAATTTTCTTAACTCAATTATCGTACCGATACTTCTGGTTAATGTTAATGGTTATATAGTTCATATATAGCTAGGAATGTTACTAGTCGAATTTAATTCCACCTTCAAAATTTAGTTTTTAATACCGCTAGATTTACTTTTATTACTTGAAAGGTCCTCTAAGTACGTTTTTTTTATTACCTTAATACGTGTAACTGATTTAATTACATACTTAAATACTACCTTGAACTTAAGGATTTTATAATAATAATAATAAAAATAAGGATAATAATAATAATAACAACAATAATTGACTTAAAAGATTTTATAACCCTAAACCCATCTTAAATTATTATACTTTATTTTTTAAACTTTGTTAATTCAAAAACCTTCCAAATCCCTACACATACACACGCATGTATGCACACTATATATACTATATATACAAACCTTATTCTAAAATCATTGGATATCACAAACTATTTCATAGCGTGTAAGTGCTAACTATGCTATTTATATAGTCCTAAGCATTTTTGCTTACCATATATAAATTTTTGCTCAGGCATTTATTCAGTTAATTTAAAAATCCTCTCAGCTAATCTGTCCCTCAAAATTATAAGATACACACTTTGTATCTAATACACACAAATACACACTAGACCACAGGTCTATACATCATCCATTACGTAATTCGATTTTTTACCTACAATAGTCAATAAAAATTAGCTTATAGATTGTACGATGTACGTTTTCCCTTTTATCTACTCTATTCACTATCTACATAATTTATCCCACAGAAAAATAAAATTCTGAAATTTTTTTTAACCATATCATTGTTTGTCTAACTTAAAGTATTAATCTTTGAATTTTTTATATTATATAATAACTCACTTGTTCTGTATAAAAATTTGTAATGTAAAGAAAATTCGTCATCTAACTTGAAGTAGTTAGGATGTTATTTTCTCATTTGTATTGTATTAATGGTACCCTATTAGATTATTGTATAAATATAATTTTTTTTAAAAGGGGAGAGCAATGTAAAAAATGAACAATGAATAATCAATATTCATTTTTTACATAAGAACCAAAATCGCTTAACGCGAGTTTGGATAATAATTTTACTTGTAGCTTCCTATTTTTGTTCGTGTCACAACCCTGCAATCTACCATATCTATGGTTTAGTCATATCCATTTTCCATTTGTTATAGAAGTTATTATAATTAATTATGATTGTCTTGCATCTCACCCTCGACCCTAGATTATACATACACATTGCATATAAGAGGATTGGAACCCGTAGTTGTGCTTCTTAGTCCTTGATACCCACTCTGTCTTTAAGTCGTTTCTTTTAGGTCCTCCCAAATAATGACTTACAGTTATACTGTACGTATGACATAATGTGAATAACTATGACGTCATAAAGTAACTTAATTCTCTTCACGTTTTCCATACCTTGAACACTGAATCATGTGTTTAGTATTTGGACATCTTCCGTATTGAATGTATGGTAAATTCTTTAATAATAATAATAATGATAATAATAATAATTTAAAAAAAAGAAGAAAAAACTTCATTCTCTATACATCATTATTTGGTTGTTTCCTACCTATTGTCTACTGATACCTATCAACCTATCAGTCCATATTTTACGCGTGTCTATATTACGCACACAACCTATTCTGTTACTTACATGTAAAATACGTCCACATGTATTTTTTCTTTTAAGTGCGTTCACCCTCACAAGATATTCATAAATGCTTGGGTAAGTAAGTGGTCGAATTCGCGAATCACAGCAAAATCGAACGTTTCTAAGATAAACATCTTTCGCTCTGATCCAAATTTATAACATATTATAATATAATGTAACATGTTATTTGTTATAAATTATCTTGTATGTACTCATGTACTTGTGTTATGCTAATAACCATATATAATAACCATATATAATAACCATATATAATAACCATATATTATAACCATATATAAATATATAAAAACACTGTAAGAATGGTAAACGACGTAATGTACTTCAATGAAACTGTAATTGAATGTAATGACTATATATAATATAAGAATGTACTTTAATAGAACTGTAAGGGACAATCATAAGTGAATGTGAAGTAATCCATAATCGCAATCATAATTGTAATAAACCCAAACGAAAATGTACTCAGTCGTGTACTTATTGTACTTATGTACAGTGCCCGCGAAAAGTATCCGATCACTCAAGAAAATACAATATTTTCCCTTGATATACAGAGACACGTAATTCACTTTCTATTTGTTCTAGCGACATCTGGTAACTTTGAGGTTGCTCGCTGATATGAGAGCTATCCAACGCATTCTCAAATTAGTGTTCTGGTAGCCTTCATTGCGGGTGGCTGTGTCTCAAATTTGTCAGATTTCACTGTTTGTGTAAATTTCTTGATATTTTTTTTTTTTTACAGAAAGTGGTGTAAATAAAATTTATATATAATGTGTGCTAAAAAACAACTTAAGAGTGATTGTCGAGGTGCTATTGTTGCTTTGCATGCATGTGGGAAATCACAGAGACAGATAGCTAAGGAATTAAACATATCCCAAATTACCGTTAATTTATGGGTTTCACGGGCTAAGAACAATGGTGGCCTAACCACGCCAGTCCTAAAAAACGATCTGGCAGACCGAGAAAAACAAATTCGCGAACAGACAAACTTATGAAACGTTTAGTATTGAAAAACCCAACAATAACTGCGAAAGAAATAAAATTTAATATGAATAATTTGTTATCTGGTGTTTCTGAACGAACTATCCAGGAGCGGCTCCAAAAAGAACTCGGATTACCATCTCGCCATGCTGCTAAGAAACCGTTCATTAATGAAAAAATGCGTAAAAAACGTGTCGCATTTTGTAAAAAATACATTCATTGGACTGTTGATGACTGGAAGGTTTTATTTAGCGATGAGTCGACATTTTTGACATTCAGAAGTTGTCCAAAAAAGGTTCGCCGGCCTATTGGCTCAAATAGGATGGACCCTAAATACACCCTAAAGACAATGAAACACCCTCCAAGTGTGATGGTTTGGGGTTGTTTCGGTTACTATGGGCGTGGAAACTTATATTTTCTTCCGAAGAACACAACTATGAATGGTGCACGGTATTTAGCAATGCTACAGGATAAACTTCCAATGGCAATGGCAATCCAAAGGACAAAAACATACATGCATGATGGTGCACCATGTCACAGGGCCAAAATAGTGACAAAATGGATTACTGACAATAAATTTGATATTTTGGATTGGCCTGGTAATAGTCCAGATCTCAATCCGATAGAAAATCTGTGGCTAATAATAAAAATAAGGTTGAATGCCACGACACTGGCTCAGTCGAAAAATTACAAGAGGCCATCAAAAAGGTATGGTGCAAGGAAATATCAGTGGAAGTTTGTCAAAACTTGATTAAATCCATGCCAAAACGTCTAGAACAAGTCATCCAAACCAAAGGACAGATGACAAAATACTAATATAAGGTTAGTATACATTTAAACATTGTTTTTTATGTAAAAAATACAAATTTCAAGGGTGATCGGATACTTTTCGCGGGCACTGTATATATATATATATATATATATATATATGTGTGTGTGTGTGTGTGGATATATATATATATATTTCACTCAATTCCAATTGATGAGTACTCCGAATGTGTGTGTGTGTGTGTGTGTGTGTGTGTGTGTGTGTGGCTTATCGATGTTTATTGAAGTTGAAAACATGAATTGATAAGAAGTTATTTTTAGATTTTTTAAGGCAGATCATATCTTCCGTTTATAGTGATGATAATTGGGTGAAAAAATAAATATCAATCTCATAGAACATTTATATTGTTTATTGTGATTTTAAATCAAAGAACGATTGTAAGAAGAAGCAGAGCAATACATCATGGGTATTCCTTCGCTGCTATATAGGTCAAAAGACGCATTCCGATGTACCCCTCCATGTACCTGCCTCCTTTCATTCTCGTCTCACGTAAAGTAACGTGCATGCGAAGACAATTTAATGTAAATGTATTAACTCTGATTTCTATAAAAATTAACAGTCGCTCTCCGCCACACATGACCACTTGGTGTAGGAGGGAATTGCTCTCTTGCACCGCCTTTGACACTCAATTTTGAACCTCAAGCAATTGAGACTGAACAGGTGAAAATGAATGTATTCGTTTAACTACGCGATGAAAAAGGACAGATCTTTTTATATATATATATATATATATATATATATATATATATATATATATTAGTGGTGGACCGGATGTCGGTTTGGATCAAGTAAAGATAATCCCTCCCAGGTCACACTAGTAAAGCAAATCCCTCCCAAAAATGACCAAGTAAAGATAATCCCTCCCAGAAAGTAAAGTAAAGTGAAGCAGTCTGACATAAGGATAAAAATTAAGAGAATCTTTTTTTAAAAAATGATTTATTTGAAAACAAAATTTATTAAAATTCATTTATTACAATGGATCAAGTAAAGATAAGCACCCCCAACCTTTTTTAGTTAGCTTTATAAGGTTAACTAACGAAAATATCACGACTTAACCTAACCAATCGTTAGGTCAACTGTACCCCCTTGACGATTGGTTAGGTTAGGTCGTGATATTTTCGTTAGTTAGCCTTATAAAGCTAACTAAAAAAGGTTGGGGGTGCTTAACTTTACTTGATCCAAAGACTTTAATTAAAGCGGTATTGCGGTATTGCGGTATTACCAATTTTACCAAGTAAAGATGATCCCTCCCAAAAAATGATCAAGTAAAGATAGTCCCTCCTTTTTCTGTTGGGAGGGATTATCTTTACTTGATCCGTCGGTTTTTGAACATCTGCGGATGCGGATCTTTAATTTCAATATCCGCGGATGCGGATCTTTAATTTCAATATCCGCGGATGCACATGCGGGTGCGGATATTTAGTTAATCTATCAATATAACATAGAATTATGAATATATGACAATTTTTTCAAATTTCGTGATATTACTATTATGGCAGGCAATGCACAAGAATTAAAATTAATATTAATGTTTTCATTATGATAAAAATAATAACTTTCTCAAGAGTTTCAGCCACAGAAAATTCAATGAAACAAGTTTCATTCAATTTTCTGTGTTACCAGGTACTTGTATTTTGAGGTTTACATATTTGTTTGTTCATTATTAATTAATACTTTACATGAAATGTGCATGACTGGGCCTTATAAGCTACTTTATAAGCTAATTTAATTGTAAATAGCAATTTATTAGAGGTAATATCCGCATAACATCCGCAGTCAGTCAGTTAAACCGAAGGTCTAGGGTGGGGTAAAAAGTTTGACCTTCGTCAGAATGAGCAATTCGGGTAGGTCCAGATTCTCCGTTAAACTGTAGGTCTCGGGTGGGCTGAAAAGTTTGGCCTTCATTAGAATGAACAATTTGGGTAGGTCCGGGTTTGTATATTATTATTTTTTTATTATATAGTTCGTAATTCTTATGCTATTATTATTACTGATTGCATACATTCCTTCGCTTGTATAGGATTGTATATTTATTTTCAATATATTTCGTGAAATTGGATCCAATAATTCGTCTAAATAAAGTGATGTGATGTTTTATTTAATTCTTTTGGATGTGTATATAAATGTTATTATTATTATTTAATTACACCAAATGGCTGGTTAGGCCTTCTAAGTCAACTGGCGGGTTAAGTCAACTGGCGGTTTAAGCCAGCTGACGGAATATGCCATCTGGCGGAAAGTCAAAATGTATGCTTTAATTAAATAAATAGCGCAATATGGCAACTCAACCAGTTAAGCCAACTGGCTGATTAGGATCTTATAAGACAGCGGGCGCTTTAAATTATTCTTCTACTACTTCTTTCACCACCTTTCTCTACAAAAAAAAAAAAAATGGTGTCAATAATCCAGCAGGGTTGAAAGCACCTTAAACAGAAAAAAACAAACAAAACAATATGCGCTTGGCTCCTGCCATGCGAACACTCTTCTCTCCTCCTTTCTCTCTCTCTCTCTCTTAGGTTAGGTATACCCATTTGGGGGGTGAGGCCGTCCCAACTTCTCCCCCAAAGACCCTCTCTTAGGTTAGGTATACCCCTTTGGGGGGTGAGGCCGTCCCACCTTCTCCCCTAACGAGGTATCCTCCAGCTTGTTGGGGGAGTTCAGTGCAACTTGGGGGATAACCCCCCATAGTTGCATAACCTCTTGCAACATCCCCCTTTGCGATATTGATCAACATTTGCAATTGCATTGCACTCTCTCCTTTTGTGTCCATACTACTGTACTGATGTTTTTTAGGAAATGCGGCGTAAGGACTAGGGTCCTACATTTTACCTGAATTCCAGCCGCAGTTCGTTGCTCGCTACTTTTTAGTGAACAAAGCCATGGAAAAATTAGATTTGGGCCATTAACAACGACGTGTGGGTGAATCGAAGTCTACCTTGTTATCAAATGGAACGGAGTATATTTAGTTTGATCAGCAACAAGGACCTATTGCGTTCGCACACATGTAGTCAAACTTATTTTATTTACTGTAAATAAATAAATGTGTATTTAACCGTTTTTATTATTTTTACTAGGGTGTGTTCAAAACGCAGCATGAAATAATCCAGTTCTACTAGCAGCTCTTATTCCAAAGAATTGTGAAATGAATCAGTCCAATTTTTCACTCTTTCACCACTACAGAAAATGTAAAGCGATAGTAGTTTCTGTCTCTCGTCTGTTTTATTAACATCTTATTGTTCTGTACAGTATACACCTTTTTACCCACACACAGCTGCTCAGTAACTGAAAACAACAACTTAGCTACTGAATTTGTGATGTACAGATATATACATTGAAGCTATTTACCAATGCTTGCAAAATTACACATACGTATTGGGAAATTTTTACTCCAATTTTGATTGCTTTTCAAAAACAACGGTAGCACCACTACACCTCAGCACAAGTAGCGGCTGCACAGCTGATTTCAGGAGGTAACACGCACAACAATGTGTATATATATATATATATATATATATATATATATATATATATATATATATATATATATATATATATATATATATATATATATATATATATATATAATTAAGGTTCTATCACGGATGCGAGACAGATCAGCACCAGGGCCAGACACATGGAGTGCCGCATTTCTGAAGAAATGTAAAGAGAGTTTTGCCAAACCGCTATACTTACTATGGAGGAAATCACTCGACACGGAGCAAATTCCACTGTCATTAAAGAACGCGAACAGTGACCCTTTATTCAAAGGTGGTAACAGAGCAATGCCCAAGAATTATCGTCCGTAGCTATCACCACGCACCTTATAAAGTGCTTTGAATATATAATTAGAAGCGAAACTACCTACTACCTACAAGGAAAGAACTTATACATTATATACAACCCAAATCAACAAGGTTTCAGGGCTGAAAGATCGTGGCTATCACAGCTATTAGACCACCAGGGGAAAATATTGGAAACACTGAGTCGAGGACGAAACATAGATGTAATATATACTGACTTTGCTAAAGCCTTTGATAAATGTGACTATGGAATTATAGCACATAAACTTAAGAAAACGAGAATTACTGTAAAGCTGGGAGGGTGGATATTTAATTTCTTGACGCAAAGAACACAAAGAGTGGTGGTAAATGGAGTCAAATCGGAAGTCTCGGATGTAGAGAGCTCTGTCCCACAAGGGACAGTACTAGCGCCTTGCTGTTCATAATAATGATTGCATATATTGATGCAGATATCAATGCCAGTATTGTATCATTTTTCGCAGATGACGTAAAGATATGCATGGAAATATTGAACGAAGGTGTCATAGAAAGATTACAATACGACATCGAAACATTGTTCCAGTGGGCAGAAGGTAACAATATGAAGTTCAACGAAGAAAAATTTCCACTTCTAAGATATGGTAATAACAAGGAGCTACAGATAAAAGGGTACAAAACTCTGCAAGCCAAACATATAACACCAAATCCATAAGTCAGGGATCTTGGAGTAATAATGCCGACGGATACAGAATTCAGAGAGCACTATAACAACAAAATTACAACGGCTAGAAAAATAATGGGCATAATCTGGAGGAGCTTTCCCAGCAGAAAAGCAAACATCATGCTCAAATTATAGAAGAATCTAGTCCTACCAATAAATAAGTATTGCTCAGTACTCACAAGCCCATACAGAAAACGAGACATTGCGAACATTGAAACTATACAAAGAACTTTTACAGCTAAGAAAGAGGAAACGGATGGTGAAGGCTACTGGTCTCGCCTACAATCACTGGAACTCTACTCTCTCGAAAGAAGGAGCGAGCGGTACACAATAATATACATATGGAAAATACTTGAGGGCTCTGTCCCTAACCTTAAAAATGAGATAGAAACAAACTGGAATGAGGGAATAGGAAGATTTTGTATGATCCCATCTGCGATGGGGCAAGGGGACCATGAAAACAAGGATGGAAAATACCCTCAGAATACGAGGCCCAAAGCTTTTCAGTGTCCTATCAAAAGAAGTGAGGAATTTTCAGCACACCGCCCTCAATAACTTCAAGAACCAGCTGGCCATATTCCTGTGCAAAGTCCATGACCAACCATGCATGGCAGGCTACGAGTGCGGAAGGAGACCTGACAGCAATTCCCTCCTTCACCAAATCCCGCAAATGAGGCGGGGTGCTGCAGAGGGGTCGATCATAGATCGATCCTGAACAGTCGTTCGAACTCACCTAAAGTAGCCTAAAGTATATATATATATATATATATATATATATATATATATATATATATATATATATATATCAGGGATGGCAGGTCGGACCCGGACCCGGACCCAGACCCAGGTTTAACCCGAAAGTGAGATAAGACACGGACCCGGACCCGATAGTGAATTAGAAAAAAGACCCGGACCCGGACCTGAAAGTGAATTTTAAAATTGACCCAGACCCAGACCCGACCCGAAAGTGAAGTACCCGCACAGCCGGGTTTTTAGTTTACAAAATTTATGTGTGTACCTTTAGCTGTGGCAACAATGTATTGAATTATCACTCCACCCTCCAAATGACTCACTGGAAGTGGAGAGTTAACGGTGACGGAAGAATAGCCTAATCCTAATATATTTTATTGTTTGTTTGTGAGTTGTGTACTGTGTACATTGGTTGGTCTTCAGTGCTTCGTTTGCTATTTATTTGAATTTGTAATGCCTTTACAAGGTCTTTTTTCAGTGGGGAGTGGTAGCAAAGAACTAGCCTTACAAATTAATATTTTAAATATAATAATATTGATAAACATGTACATGCCAAATAGAAGTGTGGAAAAGTGTATAGTGACAATCATGTGACAAACCTAAAGTGACACCTAAAATCGTGTCACCCAGACATATATCGTAAAGTTGAGGATCATGATAAAAGCCTTCCTAGCACTAGCAGTACTTCGAAAACTCAAATACAAACCAAGGGAATGAATGTAGGCCAAACTAGTGTTAAAAACTTTTTTAAACAAATTAAAGTTGGAGTTCACCCGCAACTTCATAAGAAAACTTTAGAAAATGGCCTTATTTCGTGGGTGACAATAGACGGGCGGCCTTTTAGCATTGTAGAAGATATTGGATTTAAAATTTTGGTTGAACCATTTTTATCTGCAATGAATATAAACATGAACAGAAAAAATCTTGCTACTTTGACTCTCGATAGAGCAATAGCTGAAAAAAATAAGTTACAAATACTTCTTTAAAAAAATGTTTCATTTAAAAGTAGATTGTTGCAGCCGCTTAGATAGAGGATTTTTAGGTATTCAAGCCCAATATGACTTTGAAAACAAAATTGAAGTGAAAACATTGTCTGTCAAGGAACTTCACTGCTCGCATACAGGTAAAAATTATTTACATTTCACACGAAAAATTATTTTACATTTCACACAAATATATATATATATATATATATATATATATATATATATATATATATATATCGTACAATATTACAGTATATGCAAAAGAATATTACTTTAAATCTAAATCCGTAATAAACAACTAATTTCATAGATGTTTTGAAACGAACCATTCACTCTGTGTTAACCGAGTACGACTTGGGTGGGATCTGCACAAGTTGTATCCATTGCAACAGACAACGGGTCCGATATGATCAAGTGCTGTCGCCTTTTAGATGAAGAACTCATGGAAGATAGTAGTGCAAAAAGTCTTACGGACGGTAAGTATTAAATGATCAACACACTTGCAGGAATACATAAAATATGTAATATAAAATATATTATTTGAGAAATATCCCTTTTATTATAGAAAAAAAAAAGAGATAAAAAAAGGTAAAATATTTTTTTTTTTGAGATTTTGAAACCGACGAAAATAGGAGTGAAAATGAAATAGAGAAGCCATTTGCTGAGTTAGAGCTTGGTGATGGAGAAAATATGTCTTTGAGTGAAGCGGTGGACTTTGGGACATTCAATAACAGATGCATCTCACACACTTTGAAACTTGCTGTGCGTCAAGCTTTAACCACAGTTGAGAAGTCTGTTGGTACCGGTATTTTAAATTAAAATGTTTATATGTTATGAATTACCCATTGTTTCAATGAATATTCTCATTTCTCAGGTAGGCCTACGGTATATACCAGGGTCAGAGCTGGGCAATAAATACATTGAATGTATTTAAATACTAAATACTAAATACATGGGAGAAATGTATTTAAATACTAAATACTAAATACATTTTACGAATGTATTTAGATACTAAATACAAAATACATCAATTGTATTTAAATACATTTGTAAATACATTTTAAATACATACAAATTTTAACATATGCATTCACTAATTCATGAGTAACAACAATAATAAAATGCTTGATAAAGGATAAAGAAATAGTACAATCTAATTTCCGATTATATATTTCCCTTTTTAGAACAAAACAAAAACAAAAGAACTTAGAACTTACGATGTTCAACCAGTGACATATTATACTCAACTTTTGCACATGCCAGGGTGGACACGCTGTGAAAAAAATAAACATGAATTACCTAATGAATAATGATCGATAATTAATGAATCAATAATTTAATCATTGATATCAATTTTTTATAAATTTCTACTTTAGGGGACACGGTGAATTTCGAAATAAATACACCACTCGATAGATCAGACGATTTTAAAAGCTTTTTCATCAATGAATTTTCCATCGCAAATTGGATTGATTGCAACGAGTTAGTTACACAGGCCCACTTAAGGCAGAGCCGTTTTGTACGATTATTCGGTCAATTTCAAGATATTTTTTGATGTCTAAAAAAACACTTACCTTCAGATGAGTGTACAGATTCGTTGTAGCATTGCTTGCAGCAGAGACTTCGTGTTTACACAGTAAGCAGGTGCATTTTACCTTATTACCGTCTTTAGATTTAATTTTAAAGTATTTTCCATCAAACAGAGGGTGCACTAAATTGTTATCTGCAGATATATCACTGTTTGATTCACCGGATTTGCTTGTTGAAGCCATGACACGCACACGATAAAGAAATCAACCGCTTTCGACTAAGAGTGGCACACAACTGATTGAACTGACACGTTGAAACATGAACCATGCTGTACTACACTGTCGACGCGTCGTACTGTGCTAGTACAGAACGTGTATTAAACCAGTAAAAGTATTTACATTTTTATATTTTGTGTATTTAAATACATTGTATTTAAATACTCATTAAAGTATTTAAATACTATATTTAAATACATGAAAAACAATGTATTTATAAATACAGTTCTAAATACACAAATGTATTTAAATACGTATTTAAATACAAATGTATTTAAATACTGCCCAGCTCTGACCAGGGTATATCCTGGTATAATCATTGCACGTTTCGGACTTCTTATAATCATACGACTACTTTTGCGTTCATAGTAATATGTTGAAATATATTAGTATAAAATTACAAGCGAAAACTGGTTCCTTTCATTTCTAACAAAGAAAACATATAGGCATTCCTTTAACACTTTAATCGGCATTGACACTTCATTATTTTAACATGGCTAACACCAGACCATTTTTTCCAGCTAAGAAAAATCAATAATACACATAATATTCAAAATTCAAATGAATTGTTCGAGTGGTATAAATCGTATAATTATGTACTTTTTTCCTATAAAATAGATGCTGCTCGACGTGTGAAAAAGTTGCGCACACCATCTATGATAAACATCGTTAAGCATTCCACTGGAAAGAAACCGATATTAGACAATACAACTAGATGGGGGTCTACGTATGATATGCTGGAAAGGAAAGAGAAAGTTGTAGAATGGAGAGCAGCACAACCGTCGCTACGTCTAACTGCGCAGGAATGGAACTCCATTGAAATGACTGTTAAATGTTTACAGCAATCCAGAGAAGCAACAAGAGCTTTACAAAAAGAAAATTTAACTCCAGGTGATTTTTTGGGACTGTGGAAACGTTTGAAAATAGAGCTTTGCGACAAAACTGCAGTTTTTCGTGCTTTGAAAGAGGCCATGATTAATCGGGAAGATAAACTCTTTCAGAATGGAGCCTTTCTAATGGGTGTTTATGTCGATCCACGGTATCGTTTATTGCTTGACTCTCAGCAGGAAGTATTGGCCAAGGGTTATTTGCATTCTCCATACTCAAAATTCTGCGCATTACAGTCGTTAGAAGATGAAGACAACTCTAGTGAAGGTAATTGTCGCGCTTAATATTTAATTTGCATACAGAAATGTATTACATAAATATTGAATATTTGTAGGCGAATATTGTATAATTCGTTAAAATGAAGTTGCTAATTGAATATTTGATATATATATATATATATATATATATATATATATATATATATATATTATATATATTTATATATATATATATACCTGTGGCAACCTGTGGCAAGTAGTTTGTGGAGGGTGTTCATCCCACGCCGATCGAGCTGTGTGCCCCTCGTCCACGGGCCTGTTGAAGGAGTGAATTTGATTCCGCCGACCTCCGTCCCGTGTATCCTGGGACGCCCGGCTCATCGGGAATTGTCCCGAGCCAGGCGTCTAAGGCCCGTTTAAAAGTCCCTCCTTGTATGCCTGAAAGATTTCGTAGTTCTTTGGGCATAATGTTGAAGAGCCTGGGACCTCTCACTGGAAGGCTCTGCTCTTTGAGAGTTAGAGCAGTGCCCTGCTTAGCCCTCATATTTCGGGATTTTGCAAGTTCTTCCTCTTCTGTTGTCTGTAGAGGTTTTTGCCAGTATTGGGTGTAATGACATATTTGGAGCCCCCCCCCCCCTTTCTAATATTTTCCACACGTATATTATGGCATACCTTTCCCTTCTCCTTTCTAGCGAGTATAATTTAAATTTTTTCAGTCTGTTCCAGTAGTCCAAATATTTTACTCCGTCTATTTTGGATGTGAAGCTTCTCTGAATTCCTTCAAGTTGATTTATATCTCCTTGTTTATAAGGGGAAGTTAGCAGGGAGCAGTATTCTAGTTTGGGGATGATAAGGGTCTCTAGTAGCCAGTAGGGGGATCATTATTTTCTCATCTCTCCGTATATATATATATATATATATATATATATATATATATATATATATATATATATATATATATATATATATATATAATGCATTCACTCCATGCACTGTTATATTTATTAATTAGCATAAATAATTTATAGTTATATCGTTATTCGTAATGATTACAGTATTATTATTGTCAGAAATGATGATAATTAATGATTGTAATTTTACAAATAATATAGTTGCACAGGAAGAAAGTTCTTCGGACGAGACCTCTGCCGCGGACCCCATTGAAAAAGAATTGCGACAAAAGGAAAAACTTCTTCAGAAGGAAGGACGAATTCAAACTGTGTCATTGAGTGCGAAGTTTGATGTGGGTGTGATACAGTTTGAAAAATGTCCTCGCCTCGCGAAAAAGAGAGATTCAGCTGGGTAACTGTTCCATCAAGATCCCATGAAATGGTGGATGGAAATGGGAGGAGAATTAAAACAGACAGCCTTGGTAGCATTGTCTACTCCGTGCACACAAGTTAGCGTTGAAAGATTGTTCTCCGCTCTAAGCTTCATTCTGAACCCGCAAAGAAATTCTCTTTCGCAATCATTAATTAATTATTAGACGCAGTATTGTTTTTGCGATCGAACGGTGTTGGGGAATAAAGTCTTCGTAAATAAAATAGTGTAGAATAGTCCTAATAAAAATATTTCAGTTAAGAAGCGCATATACAGGGCGTCCCAAAAAAATGTATACACACTTTAACAGCTGATAGCTCAATTGATGTTTCTTTCTTTCCAAGTTAAACCCATTAGAATTAATAATGGCAGTCAGACTAAGCTTTGAACAAAGGAAATTCATTCTAAAATGCTACTGGAAGTGTGAAAACGCAGTTGAAGTGCAAAGACAGTTTAGGAGGGAGTTTCAAACAGATCCACCAACGCGACTTACCATCACTCGAATTAGAGATAAGTTTGAAGCCGATGGAACTGTTCAGAATGTCCACAAGAAGCGTTCCGGAAGACCACGGACATCGACAAGCCCCACAAAGCAAGAAAGAGTACTGGAAACGTATCACCAAAGTCCAAGAAAATCTGTGCGGCAAGCGAGTCGTGAGGTAGGAATTTCAGAATCGTCTGTCCAACGCATTTTGAAGCGCTGTCAATGGAAAAGTTACATTCCAAGATTAGTCCATGCTATTAATGAAGATGATGATCCGGACCGAAGAGTGGAGTATTGCGAGTGGTACTTGGCACGATGTGGATGTGGATTGGACGAAGGGGTTTCGTAGAATACCCTCCGCGTTCACCAGACCTCACACCACTAGACTTTTTTTTATGGTGATACTTAAAAGACAAAGTCTACGCTATAAAACCTGCAACAGTCGCTGAATTGAGAGCAGCCATTGAACGAGAATGCACACAAATACCAAACGAAATGTTTCGTGATGTTTGCGATTCCATTGCTTCGCGTTATCAGCAGTGCCTGGACCAGAACGGACGTCAGTTTGAAAACAGGCGTTGACAAAACAATTAAATAATGTCTGTAGATTCTATTACATTTTAAAAATGAAATGTATTTTAATAAACACTGCCTTTATAATTATTTAAAGTGTGTATACATTTTTTTGGGACGCCCTGTATATTCATAATCTCTTTCCTGTCTTGCCACAACTTTCAATCTAGATTCTAGGAGAAATAAGTATAGGCTATGCCGCTATATCAATATCTGTTTTAAAGTTCACAGAATATGTTGCCCTCAAATTTTTTTTTTTTTTTTTTTTTTTTGTATTGGGGCGTTTACCGCCATTTCCCGCTATACGCTAGCGGATATCATGGCGAAGCAGAATATGAGAAAGAGAAACGGAGACGGGGGAAAGGCACTAGAAGTGGGAGGACCGCGGACGACGGTGAGAAGTCACCTAAAGCTCAGAGAGGAGCGAGATTGGGAGAGGAAAAGGAAAAGACGGTCAAGCGAGAAGAGAGGGCTCTCAGCGAGCATAAGACGTAAACGATCGGGGAGGGGGAAATCAGAGAGGAACGGGAAGGCGCGACGACGTACTGACGACAGGGTGGGGCATTCCACAAGGATGTGAAAGACGGTGAGGGGCGACTGGCAGGAGGCGCAACAAGGAGCCTCCTGCCGGGACATAAGATAGCCGTGCGTGAGGCGCGTATGGCCGATGCGAAGCCGCGCAAGGACGACCTCTTTGTGTCGGGAGCGGTGGAAAGAGGACGCCCAATATGACAGGCGGGGGCGGATGGACCAGAGTTTATTTCCGGTGGCATCGTCCCAGGACTGCTGCCATATGCGGTCGTAGAGGGACCGAA
Organism: Bathynomus jamesi; assembly: GCA_023014485.1. Classification (NCBI taxonomy): domain Eukaryota; kingdom Metazoa; phylum Arthropoda; class Malacostraca; order Isopoda; family Cirolanidae; genus Bathynomus; species Bathynomus jamesi. The sequence goes on along the minus strand of JAJOZX010000828.1, from coordinate 7,797 downwards.
AGACCTGCACATAGTCAGAGAAGGGGAGCGGGCGGGGGAGGGGAGGCATCGAGGCGGCGGACCGAGCTGTGCGGTCAGCCGCCTCATTACCGGAAACACCGACATGGGCAGGAACCCAGCAGAAGGTGACCCGGATCCGGTGAACGGTGTGCAGGACATGGTACTCCTGTTGAATAATGCGTACGAGGGGGTCCGGGGAATCATAGCGCTCGAGCGCTTGAAGGGCGCTCAGCGAGTCCGAAAAGATGGTACAGGAAGACCGCGAAAAACCCGATACCAGATGGAGGGCTTCCAGAAGGGCAAAGAGCTCCGCGGAAAAGATGGAGGCCTGAACCGGCAGGGGGATACCCCGGGAGGTAGGTGACAGCGACGGAGAGAAGACGGCGGCCGCGACACCTGCAGGGGAGCGCGAGCCGTCGGTGTAGACGGGAACATCGTCCGAGTGTACGGGAAGATGGGCCAGAAAAGAAGACCGGAGGACGGTAGGAGGAGACTCCTTACGCAGGCCACGGAGCGCCTGGCAGCGGCAGATAGGGGTGGTCAGCCAGGGGGGCGACAGGTCGAAGGAGAACGGCAGAATAGAGGGTGGGGGGATCCCCAGGGACGAAAAGATGTCGGCCAGGGAGGCAGCGAAATGCCACGTGTCAGGCCGGGGTAGCGCCTGGGAGATCGCGGAGAAGAGTAGGGACCTCGGGAGGCGGCAGATGCGAAGGTAACACTTCGCCATAAGAAGGCCCCGGCGAAGGGGCAGGGGGGGTGTCCGCAGTCCACCTGAAGACTAGCGACAGGGGACGAGCGGAAGGCACCCGACGCCAGGCGAAGGCCACGGTGGAGAAGAGGATCCAGCATACGGAGTGCCGGAGAGGAGGCGGAGCTGTAGACCACACAGCCGTAGTCGATGCGGGATTGCACCAGGGAGGTGTACAGGCGCAGCAGAGTACGCCTGTCCGCCCCCCAGGTCATGTGGGACAGGTGACTCAAAAGGGAGAGGGTGCGGCGAGATGATTGCCGCAACCGCCTAAGGTGTGGAACCCAACCGAAAAATTCGTCGAGGGTCATACCCAGGAATCGAACGGATGGGACGAGGGGAAGAGGAGTGCCGGCAAGGGTAAGGGCGAAGGTATGCGACAGACGGAGGCGCCGAGGACGGAAAAGCATACTGGAAGACTTAGAGGGTGAGAAAGCATAGCCAACCGAGGACGCCCAGCGAACCACCGCGTTGATGGCTAGCTGGAGTCGACGTTCAGCCAAAGACGGGAGGCGGCCAGAGCAATAGATAGCCAGGTCATCGGCATAGAGGGAGCTACGAACGGAAGTAGGCAGGACCGTAGCGACTGTGTTCATCACTAGTGAGAAACACAGGACGCTAAGGACACTACCCTGAGGGACACCCTCCTCCAACGGAAAGCGGTCAGAGAGGGTAGAACCGATGCGGACGCGGAAAGAACGGGCGGACAAGAAGTTATAAATAAAGGAGGGGAGAAAGCCTACGAAACAAAGGGAGCGTAAGCAGTCAAAGACCGCGCTCCGCCGAGTAGTATCGTAGGCCTTCTGGAGGTCGAGAAAGACGGCGAGTACAAAGTGACGCCGGGAGAAAGCCTCCTGCACGTCGTGGCTAAGGAGGAGAAGGGGGTCGGTGGTAGACCGGAAGCGCCGGAAACCAGCCTGGGTAGCAGGGTATTGGTCACTCGCCTCCAGAGTAAGGGACAGCCGCGAGGCGACCATCGCCTCCATAACCTTGCAGGCGCAGCATGTCAGGGAAATGGGGCGATAGTTCGACGGGAGTGAGGGGTCTTTATCGGGCTTCGGGATGGGGACGACGATGGACTCACGCCACCGGTCCGGGAATGAACCCTCCAACCAAATCCGGTTATAGAGGTCCAGTACAAAGTTGAGAGCAGAGGGGTGGAGGTGCCGTAACAAGTCATAGGGGATATTATCGGGGCCGGGTGCGGAGGAGCGTCGGGGGCGGAGGGCCTCCCGAAGCTCCGTCATGCGGAAGAGGTGATTATACGGGTCATCCCTATGAGGTGGAAAATCCGGTGGGTCGCGGCGGGAATGGGGGGAATCGGAACTGGAGATGGCTGCGAAGTGCGCCGCGAGTGCGTTCGCGACGGCCTCCGGATCGGAGACGAACTCGTCGTCCCCGACCCGAAGCACCGGGGGTCGAGGGGGGACACGGGTCCCCTCAAAGCTACGCACCTTGCGCCAAACAGTCGAGGGGGCAGTCAAGGAGGAGATCCCGGACACGTAACTCCGCCAGGAGGTACGCCGGGCCAGTTTCAGGACCCGACGGGCCACTGCCTTCAGGCGCTGAAACTCTATCTTGTGCTCCAGCTGGCGGGTCCGGTAGAAGCGGCGGCCGGCACGGCGCCGCTCCTGAACGGCATGGGAGCACTCTGGGGTCCACCATGGGACGCTTCGCGGCCTGGGGGAGCCAGAGGTACGGGGGATGCAACTGGCGGCAGCCGAGAGGATCTTATTCTCGAGGAAGGCGAGGGCCTCACTGACGGAGGGAAAGGCAGGAATTGATGGCGAGATCGCCGTGCCCCTCGCGTATGAGGCCCAGTCTGCTCGGGCGAACAGCCAGCGCGGGCGGACAGAGGTGGGGGGGAGGAGACGGGTCGGGGTAAGACACACTGGGAAATGGTCACTGCCGGAAGAATCCGGCAGGAGCTCCCAGGTGAACTCCGTCACGATTTCGAGGGAAACCAGGGAAAGGTCGATACAGGTGAAACTGTCGTGGGCCGAGTGAAGGCAGGTTGGGGAGCCATCGTTCAGAAAGGTGAACTCGAGCTCGTCCATAAGGGAGAGAAGGGTCCCGGAGAGAAAGGTGGAGCAAACGTCCCCCCAGGCCGGGTCCCGACTGTTGAAGTCCCCGAGAATCAGGAAAGGGTGGGGAAGCTGAAGAATTAGGTCACGGAGAGAATCGGGTGGAGGGCGTACGTTAGGGGAGAGGTAAAGAGAGCAGACCGTGAGCTGGCGCCCCAAGGAAAGGCGCACGGCCACAGCTTGCAGGACTGTACGGAGCGGGAGGGGGCGGAAAGGGACGGAGCGGTGCACGAAGACCGCGGCGCCCCCCCCCCGCCCCATCGAGAGGCGGGGAAGGGAGCCCGCAGTAACCGGACACTCGAGGGAGGGAACGGGATCCCAGAATCGTCTCCTGAAGGCAGAAACACGCCGGACACCTGGAGGCCAGGAGAGAGGAGAGACTCTCGAGGCCTACCAGGAGCCCGCGGATGTTCCACTGCAGGAGCGAGGTATAGGGAGGGGTAGGAAAGTCAGCGTAAAGGATGGTTATGGGGTGGGTGGGCCGATCGGGCGGCCCGAGATTAAAGAGGGAATCGGAAAGCCCCGGAGTTCAGCGAGGGACGCCGAACGAGGGCGAAGGCGAGGGTCACCCCGACGAGGGGGCGATGTGGAACCAGACGCCGGCAAGTCCTTCAGAAGAGGAGTCTCCCGGACGTCCGGGGGAGCGATGCAGAGAAGGGGATGTGAGAGGTATCCAGAATGCCCCTCCCTTCACCGGAGGTGCGGGGGAGGCAGGACTACGAGGGGGAGTGGAAAATAATACCTCACCCAGAGGCATTGGCAGGTCGAGGAGAGAGATGGGGCGGGTCAAGCGCGGGGGCGTGCACGTCCCACCCACGCCGACCAGGCGGGCGAGTTCCCCCTCCAGTGGGTCCATCGACCGGGCCGGAGAGGGGTGTATCTCAGCCCCCACCACGAGGGCCGTCGGGGACCTCAGGGGGGAGCGTGCATAACGGTTGCGCAGTGGGGACGGTGAGGACACCGGGGCGGTAGGGCGAAGGGGGCGTTTGTGTTTGGGAGAGGAAGGTGATGCGAGGCTTATGGCTTCGAACCTTTCGGGGTCACCACTGGCGCGGCGCTTGCGGCCCCTACCCCTCCGTCGTGCGGCCCGCATGGGTGACGGCGGGTCACGATCCGGAATGGGGGTGTCCGAAGGCGCCGGTGGAGAGGGCGTAGAAGGGGCAGGGGGGGTTGCCGACGAAGCATCGGCGTTCGCGGAGGGAGCACGTGGGGACGCGCCGGTAGTACGGGGAGCCGCGGTAGGAGTCCGCTGGGCGGCAGAGGATGGACTGGGAGTAGCGGACACGGTGGGTGGAGGCGCGTTGGGAACCGCCGGTGAGGACAAGGTCCAGGAACGGAGAGCCTCGGCGTACGAGGAACCACGCCGGCCTCGCAGCCACGCAACCGGTCCCGCGCCTCCCGAGCGCTGAGAAACTCTGATGAACAGAGGGCCCGAACCTCCCTTTCAAAGAGGAAGGACGGGCAAGAGCGGGATGAAGCAGGGTGTGGTCCATGGCAGTTGATGCAGGAAGGCGGAGCAGTACAGGGCAAGGGGTGGGGAGGGCCGCCGCAGCGGACACACAACGGGGCCGGCTGACGGCAGGAGCTGCTCACGTGGCCAAACCTATTGCACTGAAAACAGCGCGTAGGATCTGGCACGTATGGTCGTACTGAGAATTCGCACGCTCGTCTCTCACCAAAGCCCCAGAATACCGAAACGGGGGGCACCAGTGAGTCGAAAGTGAGGAGCAGGCGAGGAGAAGGGGCGGTTGGGGATCGCGATCTGTCGGGAAAGCGGTACACCCTCACAACACCCTGGGAGGCGAGGTCAATCTGGAGGTCTTCCACCGGGATGGGTAGAAGACGAGCAGCGTAAATTGTGCCCTGGCACTGATTGAGGCGGGGGTGGGGGGACACCGTAATCCCGCAGCCCAGGACATTGGGGATAGCGAGCAGAGAGGTGGTTTCGACAGAGGAACGCGACCTTATCAGAATGGAGCCATCCCTCTGAGGCCGAAGGTCAAAACGAGCCGTCCCCGTCACCCCATGGATCGCTCGAAAGAGGCGTTCATGGTTAGTGGGGAGGGGCTTGGAGGAGGAGGGGCGGAGGACGAGGAACTTGTCCACCGTCCTAAGGCCGAGCGAAGACGTCGGGCCAAACACCACCGGTACTTCGAGGGGACGGGGAGACGAGAAAGGCGGACGGCGACGTCGGGTCCCACGTCCCCCAGGGGCCGAGGGGGCCGGGGGCGATGAGGCCCGACCGGAGTGGGAGGCGACCGGGGCCGCGGGCTTCCCACCCGAGGGCGAAAAAGCAGGTGGGTCCCTATCGGGACGTGGAATATGGGGGGATCCAGGGGTCGGGGGTCCACTGCAGGTCCATCCGCCACTGGCGGGGGTCGGGCAGCGGCGCCACGAGCCTGGGGAAGAGAGGGAGAGGAGGTGTCGGCAAGAAGAGCAGACGGGGTGGGCGAGGGCTGCCGACTGTCCTTACCAGACCCAAGGTCCAAAGAGGTAGTCAGAGGGAGGTCAGATGCACAAGCCGGGTCGTCAACGAGGTCCATTAGATTCGTAAGTGTTTCCATAAAGAAAGTTTTTATTGTTGTTTCGCGCCCGGGGCCGCGGGGAACCGATTACCCGGGGCCCAAGGGGACCAAGCGCACGCCGGCGGGGGATGGGTGCCTCGTCCCATGTAGGTACCCCCGTTTCAAAAGGGGCCCTTGCAGCGTCGAAAGTTCTCCCCCGCCGGCAGCAAAGACCAAGGCCCCCCAGGGTCCCAGGCCTGGGCACCCTACCAGCCAACTTAGTCCGGCCCCGGCCATGGGAGCGAGACCCCCAGCGACCAGCCCCGGCAGCCCACGTGGCGCGCGAAGTGAACAGAGAAAGCAGAAAAAACAGAGGGGGCAAGGAAGAGGGTAAAGAGGGGAAGACAGGAAAGAGGGGGCTGTAGGATAGCAGGGTATGCTAAAAGTCCACTTCGCAACCGGGCGGGGGACCCGGCAGGGCCCCCAGCCGCGGCTGACCCCCCTCGCCACATGGAGGCAGGAGCCCGCGGGCGATCCACCCCAGAAAGACCGCCCGCGGGGAGGGGGCCCTCAAAATATAAAGACAATATTACTACCAAATGACTTTAATTATTTCATACTATCGGTTTTATTTTTGTTTTTTAAGATAAACAAAGTATTTAATTTTAATGCAAGAAGATGATAATTTCCATTTGAGTTCACTCAAAAAAATATAGAATTTATTTTCACAAAATTAATTAAAATTTAGAATAAGGGGGCTGAAGAGAACAATCATACATCGTACTTTGCCCCTTAGCAATGCGTGTATAACTATACCTAGTTACTATTAAATATTAATACAATTAATACACCTACATTCAAACATTTCCATAACCGGATTAATTAATATATATGGTTAGGCTACTTAGCTACTACCGTATGGCCATATAATGTTTTACTATGTTTTAGAAAACATGTTAATGTAGCTACGGTAGCAGTCTTATTACCTATCCTATACCAGATTACAATTACATTTTTAATGATGGACCCGACCCAGACCCGGGTCATATACTGAAAGACCCGACAGGACCTGAAAGTGAACTTTTGGATCCGAAAGTAAATTAGAAAAATGACCCAGACCCGGACCCGACCCGAAAGTGCTAGACCCGCACAGCCCTGATATATATATATATATATATATATATTATATATATATATACACACACACACACTGTTGTGCGCGTTACCTCCTGGAAACAACGGTAGCACCGCTACTTGTGCCTTAGGAACCACGAAACAGACAAGCAAGCAAACAATGTCGAGTTATTTACTGAAGAAGAAACACGAAGCTTGCATGGGGATTCCTCACTTCTTTTGATAGGACATTGAAAAGCTTTGGGCCTCGTATTCTGAGGGTATTTTCCATCCTCGTTTTCATGGTCCCCTTGCCCCATCGCAGATGGGATCATACAAAATCTTCCTATTCCCTCATTCCAGTTCGTTTCTATCTCATTTCTAAGGTTAGGGACAGAGCCCTCAAATATTTCCATATGTATATTATTGTGTACCGCTCGCTCCTTCTTTCGAGAGAGTAGAGTTCCAGTGATTGTCGGCGAGACCAGTAGCCTTCACCATCCATTTCCTCTATCTTAGATGTAAAGTTCTTTGTATAGTTTCAATGTTCGCAATGTCTCGTTTTCTGTATGGGCTTGTGAGTACTGAGCAATACTCATTTATTGGTAGGACTAGATTCTTCTATAATTTGAGCATGATGTTTGCTTTTCTGCTGGGAAAGCTCCTCTAGATTATGCCCATTATTTTTCTAGCCGTTGTAATTTTGTTGTTATAGTGCTCTCTGAATTCTGTATCCGTCGGCATTATTACTCCAAGATCCCTGACTTATGGATTTGGTGCGGCACTCCATGTGTCTGGCCCTGGTGCCGATCTGTCTCGCATAATGAAAACAAGAGATACGACTCTCAACATTTATTGGCCAAACGTTTCGGTCCTCAGGCCAGGGCCATCTTCAGTGAATAAATAGAAGCATCTAAAAATAATCATAAAACTAAAGTAAATACAAATGTCAAACTGTACAATAATAAAATCTAATACAAAAAAGTTAAAAAGTTGTTAAAAAAAAAACTATCTGGATTATAAAACAAAAAGTAAAAATAAAACTAACTAAAATTTCAAAATCAAAAGTTTAAAAATGTTAAGTTTAAAATTTAAAATTTTGTAAAAAGGACTGACCTGGATGGTAAAAGTTACAAATGACAAGTGGAGAGAGGAAAAAACAACTTAACTTAGTTAGTGCGGTAGTTGCGTTAAAAAGGTGTTGGTTGGTTAGGAAGTATGTAATTTTATCGAGGAAAGGCTATCGTTTAGTTCTGGGTTTAATTTCTTGATAAAAAGGGATTCTAAAATTTTAAGATCAAGTGAATTAGAAGCAGACGACAAAAATAGCAAAGGAGTCCTCGGGGCA
>JAJOZX010000827.1:1137500-1168795 GCA_023014485.1 Bathynomus jamesi | reverse complement strand
TAGGTTAGGTCGTGATATTTTCGTTAGTTAGCCTTATAAGCCTAACTAGAGAGATTGATATTATCACTCATTTTGATCTGAAAAGAAGCAAAAATAAATTATATAAAAAACGGTACACAAACTGGAAAAGGTCCCTATTATTACCATGACGTTGATGCCACTTCGCATTTTTGCAGTCGACTTAATTCCATTTAACTTAATTCCTTTGAACCTATTTCTCTCTAACTCCATTCGACTTATTTGGACTTCCTCGTGTATATATATATATATATATATATTATATATATATATATGCATGCATCAATGAATTTTAGCTCAATTTTATGTAGATTCCGAGGAAAAGTGTATTTTAAAATATATAAATTTGTCAAAAATGCTTATAGGTTCCCTATGAACTTCACCTTTTCATCATTAAAACTCAATAATAAGCTGAATTTTAATATTCGAAAGGTATCAATATATATATATAGTCCTGGTAAAAAAAATGGGAAAAACGTTTTCTTGCTCTTTCTTTTCAATTTGCGTGGCTGAATGAAAAAAAATTTGCAGTTGGCAATATTTTGCGTAATAATATTATATGCTAGGAATGTATACAAACTATTTAAGAAATAAAATCTTGGTGTTTTATCGACTTTCTTTGGTATTCATTAAAATATCTATTCAAAATAAGTAAAATATACTTAGTAATACTTAGTTTACGGAATTAGTTAAATAACGTAATAATTCCTTTCTTTTCCTTGCGTTTTCATCAGCCATTTCTTTCTTCTCAATTAAGAAGGTTTTACACTGAAATTTCCACAAATGATGACAATAATGACAATAACAGTTTTATTGTGTATACACTTTGTGTAATAATGACACTGTACGTACAGTATAGTCAGATAGTGTTTATTGACATTTGTTATTGCATTTGACAAGTGTTTTCCGTAAATCACAGTTTTATAAAACAAGAAAATCGAAACGGTTTTGTATTATTTTTCTCTTTTTTATATCATCATTATATAATATATATATATATATATATATATATATATATATATATATATATATATAATATATATATATATATATATTAAATACGTACATATTAAATTTATTGAAATTTTGGTATTCCCACCAATTCTTTTAACCGCTAGGTGGGGCAATGTACTATCCAAGTGTTTTGGCTCCTCTTACAGGGTGAGACAAGGCTCCTTGCTCTCCCCCTATGCTGTTTAATGTGTATGTTGACGGTTTAATTGCTTCACTTAATGAAGCAACAGTGGTATGTTGTATAGATAACACAAGGATAAATAACTTAGTTTGTGCCGATGATATGGTGTTAATAAGTCCCTCTGTTAAAGATCTGGATCGGCTACTAAAGGTCTGCGAAGTGTATTCGCAGAAACATATTCTTTTTAATGTTACAAAAACTAAGGTTATGCAACTTCATCCTAAAAGCTGTAATCAGCCAGCTGATATAAAGTTTAAAATGAATGGTGAGGTAATTGAGGAAGTACAAGAGTTTAAGTATTTGGGTCAAACTATCACCAGCTCCTTGAGTGATGACTCGGATATAAGAAAACAGTCTCGAAGCCTTTGTACTAAAGAGAATATAACCATAAGGAACTTTCGATTCTGTACGAGTGAAGCTAAAGACACTCTCTTTCGTACTTTCTGCAGTAATATATACGGACAGCAACTCTGGGTGAATTATAAAAAAGGTTCTGGCAGGACCCTAAATTTGCTGTACAATAGATCTTTTAGACTATTAAATAAATTACCCCCGGGATGCTCAGCTTCGCAAATGTTTGCTACCCGCAATGTCCCGAGCTTCCCGGAGGTAACAAGACGTGCTCAATACAGTCTAATGCAAAGAATTAAAAAATCAACCAACCCGATTATCCAAGCTATCCATGAGTCTTGCTGTTTATCCTTAAAGTCTAAGCTATGGAATTCTTGGTACGAAAACGTCTGTCTGTAGCTCCACTTAACTCTGACATTACTGTATTAGTTCTAATCAACTGTATATATTTCTATCCTTAGTATGTGAACTGTCATTGTATTAATAATATTTGTCATATGGACTATAGTCTGCTAATAAACCTTTTCATTTTAATTTTTATTTTCACATATATATGATGTAAACCCACAAGGAAAAAAGAAAATGATTCCAAGTCCTTTCGTGTATTCAGAAGTACACCTCGTCAGGGAATGAAGGGAGAAGGCGAGATGACAAAAATATATACATATGTACAGCGGGACAGAAAACTAAAAATATTAGCACATGATTAACAAGAGTTAATTCGAGGCAAACGGTATTTTAACAGGATATTGTCAATTTTATACACTCCCGCACTGTTACTGAAATTACTTTTAAAATGGATAAATGCACATTCTAGAATATTCTTTTTAATTATATCTGTGTTTCAAACGAGCGCTTTAGAACTATCCCACTTGATACTATGATTACATCTATACATATGGTTAAACAATGCATTAGAATTATTTGCTGTTCTACACGCATATTTATGCTGCTTTACCTTAATATCTAATGTTTTACCCGTTTGGCCTATATATATACTGAGTTACATTGTGTATAATAATACTGTTAATTCACGCCTAATAGAGAATAGCCCGGATAATACGTTGTGTGTATTCGATCGGATGTACACAATGTAACTCACTATATATAGCCATATTGTATATTGTATATGCCATATTGTATACGAGTATGTACTGTATATATATATATATATAATATATATATATATATATATTATATATATATGTTAAACACAGACCGTGCATGGAACAAGGAACTCTTCTGGGAAAATTAAATCCACTATAGTCCGAATAAGTAATGGTAAATGACAAATACCATAGTTTTTCTTTTCATGATGCTAGCCCGACGTGGGCAACGGGTCTCTCGCAAGAGATCCCATAAATATAGCTTCCCTCACCAGCTATCTGCAAAGCAGACAGGATCAGCTTTGGGACATGGACCTAGGGTTTAAAGCAAGCCTAGTCCCTACATCAGAACCTCTATATAAGTAAAAGACTCGTTGCATTCACGTCGGATTGAATAAATCAAGAAAAAGGGGTAACTATTGTATTTTTAGCCAAAAAAACCAAAACTTAAACCTCAACCGGACATGAGCGTCCACTTTCAAGTTTGTTTTTTTGGCTAAAATACAATAGTTACCCCTTTTTTCTTTGATTTATTAATCCGACGTGAATGCAACGAGTCTTTTACTTATATAGAGGTTCTGAATGTAGGGACTAGGCTTGCTTTAAACCCTAGGTCCATGTCCCAAAGCTGGATCCTGTCTGCTTTGCAGATAGCTGGTGAGGGAAGCTATATTTATGGGATCTCTTTGCGAGAGACCCGTTGCCCACGTCGGGCTAGCATCATGAAAAAGAAAAACTATGGTATTTGTCATTTACCATTACTTATTCGGACTATAGTGGATTTAATTTCCCAGAAGAGTTCCTTGTTCCATGCACGGTCTGTGTTTAACATATAAGTTTCTCAGGGGACCATTCTGAGTTTGTATATATATATATATATATATATATATATACACACACCGGGTGTCCCAATAAAATCTTTACACATCATATAACACATATATATATATATATATATGCACACTTTAGATGATAGTAATATGCGCTGATGTATTAGTATATTTATAGTACTTAGTAATAGCAGTATAGTAGTATAGTAATGGTGTATTATACTTAAATAACAGTAGTATCCCTTGTTACAGGAAATGGCGGCATTGCAGTTATCGTTTGAGCAACGTAAGTGGATTTTGAAGCACTACTGGAAGACGGAGAATGTGGCTGAAGTACAGAGACATTGGAGAAATGAGTTGGAACATTACCACCATCACGGGTAACAATTACAAGATTATGTGATAAGTTTGAGACTGACGGAACAGTGCAAAACGTCAACAAAGGCCGATCTAGAAGACGTCGCACTTCATCTGACAATGAATGTGTTGAGACCGTGTTACAGGCCTTCACAAACTCTCCAAATAAGTCTACAAGGCAATGTTCTCGTGAGACTGGTGTTTCTAAATCCAGCGTTCATCGCATTTTGCGACGTGAAAAGTGGAAACCGTACATACCTAGACTGCTCCATGCAATGAATGAGGACGATCCAGATCGTCGAAAAGAATTTTGTGAGTGTTTTTTGTACATGTGTGATGAAAAACAATCTTTTCCTGATTTCATTGTTTGGTCCGATGAAGCCACTTTTAAACTTAATGGTACTATCAATCGATACAACTGTGTGTACTGGGCCACCGAAAATCCAGACGTAACAGAAGAACGAGCACTTAATCAACAGGAGTGTCAGTGTGTGTGGTCTGTCCCAGAGGACTGATTGGGCCATTTTCTTTGAGGACACTGTCACAGGTGCTGCTTTATCAATGCTGCAAGACAACATTGTACCTTCAATCAGAGCTCTTTTTTTGGAAGAAGCGTGTTACTTTCAACAGGATGGCGCGCCACCACATTACCACAATGACGTTAGAAATCGTTTCAATGTTTGTTTTCCTAGAAGATGGATAGGACGTAGGGGATGTACGGAGTATCCACCACGATCTCCTGACTTAACACCCTTAGACTTTTACTCGTGGAGCACTCTGAAGAACACTGTGTATGCTGAAAAACCAAGGACACTACAGGCCTTGAGACACGAAATTGAAATAGCCTGTGCCAACATTCCACTCCGAACAATCCGAACAGTATGCCGATCTGTTGCGCGCCGTTGTCAAGAATGTATTGATGCTAGTGGTGGACATTTTGAACATTTAAAACATTAAAGTAAGCAGCACAACCATGAAGGTATTGACGCTGCTGGCTGATATTTCGAACATTTAAACATTAAAGAAGCCTATTTGCTATCTATTTACTATCCGCCTATTTTGCTTATGATATATGTTAATATGAGTGTAAACATTTTTTGTGGGACACTCGGTAATTATATATATAATATAATTTTTTCACGTGTTTAATTGTGAAAGTCATCCCATATATATATATATATATATATATATATATATATATAATATATATATATATATATATATAAAATTCGTTGGTAATAATTATTAGCTGCAATTTCTGGAGATGTTAAAAAAATAAAAAGTTGAAAATTTTAATTAATTAAAATATATATATTACAAAACGCAAAAACAATAAAAATGTGTTTTTGGAACCAAAACAATAAAATTGACAAAAAATATGAAATAAGATTGAGGCTACAATATTAAAACCAAAAATTCAAACAAATGATTACGACTGTAAATTGAAACTAAAATGTCAGAATGAAAATTGAAAGTAAAAATTTGAGCCTTAAAAGTTGGGACTAAAATTGCAAAACTTAAAAGGTAAAATAAAAAAAAAATGGAACAGGAATTTCACAGTTAAAAAAAAAAAAAGATTAAAACGAAATTGAAAATAAAAAATGAGATTTAAAAAGTGTAAATAAAAAATAAAATTTTATGCTGGAACCAAACTAAAAAGTGTCCCTGGAAAATGAAAGTTAAAAAAATTGTAAATGAGGAGATAATCTAAGCACTTCCGCTGGGCTCATAAATACAGGGTGTGTATAAAGTAAGGCGAGTGAAGAGACATATCCTATTTGAACTGGTTTAAACTAGTTTTCACTCGTTTTTTAATTGTAAAACCATTTTCAAAGTCTCTTATAAATCTTACTATCGAATATACAGGTGTTATAAAGGATGCGTAATAAATATTACTCGTCCATATTCACTCGCGTTAATACAGGGTGTCCCATAAGTCCAGTCCCATAGTAAAATTTATTTTAAATTAAATTTATAAAAGTAATGCATCAGAACTAAAAGAAATGTTCAAATTGATGTCTTGTTTTGGAACCTTTTTTTTGTTGCAGGTAGAATAACACGCAATGGCTAATATGAAAGTGAGTTACACTCGTGAGGAAAAGGCCTCCGCCTTTTGAACGTATGTTTTAGTTCTAAAGTTCTGTTCTAAATATATATATATATATATATAACTTTGGTTTGCTTCCCCCCGAATTGTTCATTCTGACGAAGGTCAAGCTTTTCACTCCACCTTAGACCTACAGTTTAACGTGGAATCCGAACCACGCCCCACCAGCAGCCCAACGTCTTAACCACTAGGCCTCCCAGGATACCCATTTATCTACCAACCACTTTCTTTATTGTGTAGAAGGATGACCAGCTGGTTTTTTTGTTGCGCGCCGGCTGCCCGGAGTCGATGGATTCGTAGTCAGCGACGCTAACCACTACACCACCGAGGCGCATAGGCTTAGAGTAAGTTACTTTGTAAATTGAATTTAAAATAAATTTTTGTAAGACACCGGACTTATGGGACACCCTGTATAATTCAAATCGGATTTGCCTTTTAACTCGCGTTACTTTATACACACCCTGTACTTTATTTCAACAAATAAAAATAAAATATTGCGTTTTTCATATCTTCAGAAAGCTGTTAGTAATTAAATGGTGTCGAATTTATTGGACTGGGCTTCGTGCCGATAAATGCGTGATTAATATGATCATTAAGTGACCCCCAAATTCTCGTGGGGGAAATAAATTATACGTAAGTTTCCACGGGTGTGCGTATAAAGTGAGAGATATATTAGGTAGCATCTCATATTATGAGATATACCACGTAAGATAATAGAATAATATGAAGCGAAATGTGTGTGTGTGTGTGTGTGTGTGTGTGTGTGTGTGTGTGTGGTGTGTGTGATATAATCTATAACATATAATATATGACCTGTTTATGTCGTACAAAAAGACAATTTACAGTGTTATAAAAGAAATATTTCTTATGAAATGGAGTGTACCTAAATATATTGTACAATACATCATACATCATACAAAAAGAAAAAAAACAGAAAACAAAGTACTCGGTACTTACGGGAGCATTCTCTCGGTTCATCAGTGCGGTCCGCGCAGTCCGGAACTCCGTCACAGTACGCATCAGAAGGAACACATTCATAATTACCGCACGTATATTCCGATAAACGGCAGCCGAGGGCGTGGATGCAGAGTAAGTTGGTGGAGAGAATCAGGAACAAAGGAAAATGAATCTTCAATATTCTAAAAGCAGTTACGGAGAACGGAGACATAACGTTGAGCTTCGATTCGTTGGATCTGATCGACGGCGAGTTTCGACCGCGAGATGATAACGGATTCGTTTCTTCTTGATCCAAATTTCGAACACTGTTCGAATCCGATTTGGAAGGAGTTAAGGATTTGTTAAATCCTGCTTCTTGGTATTGGTCCGATAATGAAGGGTTGCGGGTTGGCTGATCTGGAATATAACTCTTAGTTAACAAATCTGATCTTGACTCAGTTCGTTTTGGGTTCTTGTTATTAAATTTGGCTGGAATTAATATCTTGGAATTCAGTTTTAGGAACCGTTTCCGCATTTGATCGGAGAGTTTTGATGTACTATTCAACTGATTCAGTTTACTTAAACTATTATCTGACGTGTCGGATAAACTTATACTATTTCCTGGTCCATCCGTTTGACGATTTTCGGATAATACAACTTTATTTACAATATTATCCGAAAGTAGCGATGTAAAAAACTCGCTTTTTGGCGTAATCATTTTTTTTTTATTAATATTTTCTAAAATTGTTGGTGTTCTAAAATCATTTTTCGAGCATTCCGATAGTCTTCGATTACTTTCCGATTGATTCATGTAATGTATCCGATTATCCGATGTATTCGACAAATGAAATGTAAACCTTAAAAGGTTGTTGCAAACTCTTTCCTCAATTTTGAGCTCACCAACTTCAATATTTTCTTTTCTGTGATTTGAATAATTTAACATTCCCATTGAAAATCATTCACATTTTATTCAATTAACTTCACTCTATATTAATTTATTACTGATTTATATATTAATTAATTTTAACTTAATCTCAATTTCGTCGCCAAAAATGTCACATTATTTAGTCATCGACGAATTTGTCGAAAAAATTGTGATACATTTAAACTAAATTCGGGCATTTTGTTATTCGAATTTTGAAAACATTTTGGGGCGATATATTTTGGTTTCAAAAATGAAAGAATTCAAAATGGCTTTTTTATATATATATAAATTTTCTTAAAAAACGAAAGGTTCGGTTTTTTAACCAATTTTCTGCTCGATGCGATTTTGTTTTTACTAAAATTCAAAAAATTCGTTGTGAATTATTTTCTATTTTCATAAATAGAACCTCAATTATTATTTAATGGTTTTTATATTTTTTATTAATAATACGTGAAATATCGCTTAATTAATTACAATCGCAAAATTAGCTTACCATTTTGATGAATGAAATGAGAGACCAATAACACGAAAGTACTCGGATACTTATCTCAAGTTTATGTTTAAAATCAATTTTAATATGTTCATATTTAAAATATGAATTAATTGAAGAAAGGTTCAGTGTAAAAAATGTGAAGAAATTATAAAAACATTGATGCGCTTTTTTTCAATATTTTTCTTAAATTCCAACGCAAGATTCCATTAATGAGACGTCCACCACATTTCTGAAAGGAAAAGAAAAAGTATTAAATATATATATATATTTATACACACGTATATATTTATATATATATATATATATATATATTTATATATATATATATTATATATAATATATATATATATATATATTATATATATAATATATATAACTCCAATGAGGTTAATGAGGGGTGTGTGTGGTGTGTGTGTGTGTATGTGTGTGTTTGTATATATATATATATATATTATATATATTATATAATATTTATATATATATATATATATATATTGATACAACTCAGAATGGTCCCATGAGAAACTTATGGTTACACACAGACCGTGCGTGGAACAAGGAACTCTTCTGGGAAAAATGAATCCACTATAGTCCGAATAAGTAATACTAAATAACAAACACTATAGTTTTATCTTTTTCATGATGTAAACCCGACGTGGGCAACGGGTCACTCGCAAAGAGGCCCTAAAATATAGCTTCCATGACCAGCTGTCTGCCAAGCAGATAGGATCCAGTTTGGAACAGGATCTGGGGTTTAAAGCAGCCTAACTCCACTACATTCAGAACCTCAATATAAGCGAGAAACTCATTGCATTCACGTCAGATTGAATCAAAGAAAAATATATATGGAATTATATAATTATTATATAATTATATAATTAATTATATGGAATTATATATGGAATTATATAATTAAACATGTGAAATTAATAAATGGTGCACACGAAGAGGGAAACATTAAAAAATGATTTGAAGGTCTTTCGTATAATTTTACTAAATATACAAACGATCATTTTATTTGAAATTGTGTAAAATAGTTAAACGCGACTCTTACAAATTTTTACTATTTACTATTTACTCTTATTATTATTATTATTATTACTTGACATTTTCACTTCTCTTATGTAATAAATAAACTGAATCCCATTCTTTTGCCTAAAATCGCTTCCAACGGCATATTCAGATCAGAATACTGTGAATATATTAATGTCATATCAAATATCTAAATTGTAAAGAAAACTATTGTTAAACTCTGTTATTTCTATTCTTTTCTGAATAAAGATTTTGTTTCTCTCTCTCTCTCTCTCTCTCTCTCTCTCTCTCTCTCTCTCTATATATATATATATATAGATTATATATATATAATATATATATATATGTGTGTGTGTGTGTGTGTGTGTATATTCAGTTATATTTCTATCGATAGTGCTCGCTTGGATCTTTGTTTCATATATATATATATATATATATATATGTGTGTGTGTGTACGTACTATATATGAAACGAAGATCCGAGCGTAGCACTGTCGGTAGAAATACAACTGAATGCAGTTTGGGGATAAAGAAAATTTTCTAAACTTTCATCGGCAAACCGCTTCTGCAGTTTTATGTTCAACTTAATGAACATAGATGATGGTGTCGTAGTCAATCAAATATTTTAGTCATAATTTTAATGATTCAAATATTTGGTACAATCCAACTTCAATTATCAAATAAAAGAATAATTTTAAAAAGTCCTTCGCAAACCTATAACGACATTAAGCCCAATATCCGGAAGAGTGTTTTCATCCTAAACTAAACTTCAACTATTTTACTTCTGTTCATTAAATGTTTTAAGATGAACCATCAATTGAAACGTTGAGTGTGCAATGAATGAATGAATGAATCATCAATGGAAACGTTGAGTATGCAATGAATAAATGACTGAATCATCAATTGAAACGTTGAGTGTGCAGTAAGTGAATGAATGAATCATCAGTTGAAGCGTTCTGTGCAATGAATGAATGAATCATCAATTGAAACGTTGAGTGTGCAATGAATAAATGATGATGAGTATTATGGATTATCTCATTTTAATTAATAACTTTTTTATCTAAAAGTAAAGTTTAAAGTCTCTTAAAATTAACTTTTATTTCAATTATAATGAAGCGACTGATGATGGCGAAAGTATTTATCGAAAAATATCTAAAATAAAAGTTTATTGCGTACTTGTTTTAATGATTATTGTCAGTCATCAAGGCTCAGGCCAACTAATGCGACACATTGCTCTAAATTCTCTAATTATTAAATTCTCTAATTCCCTAATTATTATTATTATTATTATTACTAGCATTAGCTGGGTTCAAACCCCTGATCTCAATATCCTCACATCACTTACAGGGAAATGGTGTTACCCACTGACCTACGAAGGTTCACCTCTTTATATATATTATATATATATATATATATACACCTTTCAACCTTTCAAATGTTCCGCGTGATGATTCCTCATTTCACGAAGCTCAAGCTTGTCGCCCCTCCTCTCGAGTTGTTGGCCTGGTGAAGTAGTGAGTTGGTTTCTTGTACTCTCCACCTCACATAGTCAGATACGACTGGCTCATCGGGGATTGTTCTGAGCCAGGCATCTAATCTTCTTTTGAAGATGTCCACCTCAACACCACTCGTGTTCCTTAGTTCTTTGGGCAGCTGATTGAACAATCTTGGTCCTCTCACAACAAAACTATTTTCTTTCAGGGTTAAGGATGTTCCCTGTCTAGCCTTTAATTTGGGAACACGACACAGTCTTCCTTTTTTACTTTCCACTGTTGTTTGAAGAGTTATAGGGTTCAGAGTAAATTTAGGGGATAGTTTCTCCATTATTTTCCAAGTGTAAATAATGGTGTATCTCTCTCTTCTCCTTTCCAGTGAATATAGGTTTAATTCGCATAACCTTTGACAGTAATGTAATTCTTTGCACCCATTGATCTTGGCTGTGAAGCTTCTCTGAATCCCTTCTAGCTGTGTAATGTCTTCTTTTTTATATAGGCATGTTAGGACCAAGCAGTATTCCAATTTGGATATGATCAGTGTTTTCATTAGAGGAATCATTATATTCCTATCCCTTCTTTTAAAGGTTCTCAGTATCTGCCCAGTTATTCTCTTTGCTCTGTTTACTGTTCTCTTATTTTGTGTTTCAAATTTCGCATCATCAGTCATTACAACTCCTAAATTTTTTGCTTTAGAATTTCTTTGAATTTACTGTCCAATTGGGGTATAGTATTCCATGGATTTTAGGTCCTCCATTTTTCCGTATCGTAACAGTTGTTGTTGTTGTTGTTTAGCCGATCAGCCCACCCTGATCGAGCAAGCCGGCGGCACGCAGGTAACCGATCGCCCTCTCCGGAGTGGACCAGAGGTTCAGCGCACTAGTGATGTTGTGTTGTGTTCGTTGTTGTGCTAGAGCGGTACAGTCCGTCATAATGTGTTCAATTGTTTGTGGTGTGTCTTGGCACAGGTGGCAGGTGTCGTCTATGGAGTTGTCTAGTCTGTGTTTATATGTCCGTAAGTTTGGGTGATGTCCACATCGGAATCGTGATAAGTTAACTTGATCCGATCTGCTCAGGCTGATCTCTGACCTGTTAATGGGTGGCGGCTTCGCACCTAGGACCGCATTCGGACCGAGTCGTGTCAGTGCTTTGTGGGTTAGATGTGTGTGTATGTGTTTTCTGTACTGTGTGATGTCTGTGGGGCGTGGTATGGAATGGAGTATTTCGTTATAATATCTCTCTGGTGTTACCTTAATGGTGCGAGGTGTTGGTGCATGATTGTACATGTAGTGGCAAGGGTGTTGTGGGTTAGTTGTCGCTGCTGCCATGAATTGTGTTCCCTCATGTCTAAATGTTCCCTAACTTTTAGTATTTTTGTTTCTGTGTGCAGGTGTTCTATTGGTGTTGTTTGAGTGCATCCTGTAATGATACGAAGTGCGTTGTTTTGTATTGTTTGTAAGGTGTTTATGTGTGTGTTTGAGATAATGGGTGCCCAGCATGGGCTAGCATAGTCCATAACTGAGCGAATATATTGTTTGTATATGAGTGATGTTGTTTCCTGCTGGTGTCCAAAGTTTGTGCCTGTTAGTACCCTAAGCGTGTTAAGTCTTGACGTACATTTGGTTTTAATGTCCTGAATGTGGTTTGCAAAAGATAATGATGTGTTGTATGTGACACCAAGTATTTTGGTTCTGTGAGTGTGTGGAATGTTGATGTTGTTTAGTGTAAGCTGTGGAATTACCTGGTGTTCTTTTGTGTTGCTTGTAAGCAAGGTGATGGTTGATTTTGTGGGCGCTACTTTGAGTCTATTGTGTGTGAGCCAGTCTTGTATACTGTTTATGTATGTTTGAAGGTTATTTGTAGCGGTGTCGATGTTGTTGTGGTGGATGTTAGAGTGATATCATCTGCATATGATGATAAGGTAAGCTTGTTATCTATGGGTGTTGGAATGTCATGCATGTATAAGTTGAAGAGTGTTGGTGAGAGAACAGAGCCTTGAGGGACCCCGTTCGGAAAAAGCTTGTTTTTGGATGACTTGCCATTAAATGTGACATGTGAGTATCTTCCTGAGAGATAGTTGCTCAGCCACCTTTTGGTGTTATTGTGCATGTTTGTGTTGAGTATTTTGTTTATGAGAGGGAAGCGTGGGATAGCATCAAATGCTTTACTAATGTCTATTGTTGCTAATAGTGTACGTTGAGCTGGTCTTCTGGAGTTGATGCCATCCATGATGTGCTGCGTGAGGTTAGTGAGTAATGTCGTGGTTGAGTGGTGAGGTCTGAATCCATGTTGAGTAGGCGATAGTGGTATGTGTGGGTTGGTGATTTGTAAGATTAGTCTTTCTGTTACTTTGGAAGGTGTGCATAGTAAAGTAATGGGTCTATAGGAAGCTGGTTCTGTTGGATTTTGTTTGGTTTGAGTAGTGTAATAATTTTACCTTGTTTCCATATGTCAGGAATAATACAGTGTTGGTATGAATATGTGCTGATATTTGTGAGAGCTAATATTCCTTGTGGGCCCAAGTGTTTAAGGTGTATGTTAGATATGTTGTCTGGTCCAGTAGCCTTCGAATTCTTAATGTTTTTGATGATCTTGGTGGTCTGGTCTGTATTGAAGGGTGTAATGGTCATGTCGAGTCTGTAGGTTTTCTTGTGTCTGGCTGTTTGTCTGTCTGCATGTTTCTGGTTGTTGTCTCTGTTTAAGTGACTTATCTTTGCGTAGTGATTAACTAGAATGTTAGCTTGTTGTGTGTATGTTGGGATATTATTTTGGCTGCGACAGATAGCCGCGTGTGAGGTGTGAATGCCGCTGTTAGAGTGGGTAATGCTGTTTATAGTCTTGTATAGCCTGTATGTATCTGTGGAGTGGTTTAGTGTTGTTATGAATTCCCTGAATGTTTCTGTTTGTTTTTCTTTGAGTTTGTTGTTTATTTCTGTGTTGAGCTGTTGTATCTGCTGTTTTATGGCTTCTGTGTGTGGTGTTTGTGTGTTATATTTGAGGTTGTTACGTTGCCTTATGAGGTGGGCTATTTCTCTAGTGTAATTTGGGTTGTATTTCCTAATGTTGCCCTTGGGTATGTATTTGTTTGCATTATTGATAATCTGATTAAATGTCTTGAGTGTTGTATCGATGTTTATGATGGGTGTGCTGTTTAATGTGGTGAATTGTTCCTCAGTCTGTATTTTGAACTGTTCCCAATCAGCTTTCTTGTAATTTCTGTAAGTGTGCCTAAGGCTGTTGGGGCAGAGTGTAGAATGTGTTGTAATGATGATGGGCAGGTGGTCTGATGACAGTTGTTTTTCTGTTCTCCATTGTGTATGTGTTGCTAGTGAGGGGAACAGAACGTTATGTCTGGGGAGGAGTTTGAGTATCCTGCTTGATGTGGTATGTGTGTATGTTCTTCTGTATTGTTAAGAATGAAGAGGCTGTTTAGTTGTGTGGCTATGTTGGCGCCTCTGGTGTTGTTTTGGTTGTGCAGGTACCAACTAGTGTCTTTGGCGTTGAAGTCTCCTCCTAAGATGACATTAGTGAGAGAGGCAAGATTGTGTAACTGTGGATTGTAATTGGCTGGCACCTGAGGTGAACTATCTGGTGGGATGTAAATGTTGATTAGTGTGGTGTTGTGTTTTGCGCGTGTTTTAATGTTAACTGCCTGTATTTCTATCGTGTTATCTGCTTGGATTGTGTTTGTAATGTTTTGGGTAGCATCAGTGTAGCTAATGCTTTTACGTATGTAAGTGATGAGTCCACCCCTGTTACCCCCAGTACGATCTTGACGGATCGCCGTGAAGTCAGGGATGGTGGGTGTTTTGTGTGTGCGTTTTAGTTTTGTTTCTTGTATAAGTGCTATGTGAATGTTTTGTTTGTGTACGAATTCCCTAAGCTGCATGATTTTGTTTGTGAGGCCATCTACGTTGTACTGTAATATGTTAATATTATACTTCTGTATGTGTCTCATGGTGCTATTGTGTCTATGTCTTTGTGTATGGTGACATGTGTAAGTTGTAGTGGGGCCTGGATTAGTCGTAACAGTTGAAATTCTTAGTGTTAAACTTCATATCGTTGTCTTCCGTCCACTTGTAGATTCTGTTCATGTCTGTTTGTAGAGATCCTATATCTACTGGGTTTCTTATTTTTCTACTGATCTTTGCGTCATCGGCAAAGGATGTCACTGTGCTGTCTCTGGTAACGTCCTCATCAATGTCAGTTAGCATTATTATGAAGAGTAGTGGAGCTAATACTGTTCCTTGTGGTATTGAGCTGAAGACCTCTGATTTTGAAGCTACTCATCGTACTGTAACGACTTTCCGCCGCTCACTAAGGAAATTATACATCCATTTCCCTACTTTTCCTGTTATTCCCATATATTTCAGTTTGTGTATTATGACTCCATGGTCACACTTGTCGAACGCTTTGGCAAAATCTGTGTACAGTATATTACATCATACATAGTTTTCATTACTTTCAAGTGCATCAATAATGTTGTTGTTGTGTTCCATTAGTTGTGATAGGCATGATCTGCCTGACCGAAATCCATGTTGGTTATCATTTAATTTTTTCTGACTTTCCAAAAAGTCACAGATTTTTTCTCTAACTATTCTTTCAAATATTTTAGTGAGATGAGATGTAAGCGACAATGGCCTATAGTTTTTGGCCTCGGATCGATCTCCTCCTTTATATATTGGGACTATGCTCGCTCTCTTCAGGATGCCTGGTATTTCTCCAGTGTCTAGTGATCGTCTCCATATTTAATGTATGGGCTCAGCGATTGCATTCTTGCAGTTTTTGATCAGTGTGGCATTCCATTTGTCCGGGCTTGCCGCTGAGTGTGGTTTTAGTCTCTCTCTCTCTCTCTATATATATATATATATATCGTTAACTACTGCAAATGCTATAAATTTAAATAAATTATTTAAAAGAGAGACAATATATTCGGTAAAATTCAATTATAACTTTTTTGGACGATTTAAATTTTAAAATAGGTTCCCTTTTTCAAGGATTACAATTTCTTTATCAAAATCCATAACTCTCTCTCTCTCTCTCTCTTCTCTCTCTCTCTCTCTCTCTCTCTCTAACCTTTTCTTTGTTTTGAAATATATATACAAAGCATACTTCCCTTTCATCGCGTATCTTCCCTTGAGTAATGTGCGGTACAGGACCTTTAGCGTTCGAGAAAGCGGGGAAACGTTTTAAATTTGAACAAAAAAATGCCTTAAAGTGGGAATTTTCCCATTACAATATTAAATGTTCTTTTTAATTTAAATAAATAGCATTTAATTTACATTTCTGTTGCTACTATTAAAGTTTGATTTAAAAAAAAAGGTGGTTTTGTGTTTAGGTTTTGTGTATATATATATACAGTATATATATATATATATATATATACATTATAACTGCAAACACGCAGTATAATTAACGTAAAGAACGACGCTTTGTATAGGAGACTTATCCGCGCAAGATGAGAGCGAAAGAACGAAACAATTGAAAAAATGAGGTACCCACCCAGGAATCGAACCCGGGATCTTCCGATTGCCGGTCAGACATGCTAACCACTACACCATAGGCCTCACCCAAACAAATGCTCGTAATTCCTCTACATACGCGCAGAAACCAATGCCCCAAAGGGGCACCTCCCGCATGCCGTAACATTTATACATTATAACTGCAAACACGCAGTATAATTAACGTAAAGAACGACGCTTTGTATAGGAGACTTATCCGCGCAAGATGAGAGCGAAAGAACGAAACAATTGAAAAAATGAGGTATATATATCGTGTGTGTGTGTGTGTGTGTGTGTGATTAAATTCATGCAGTTACTATATATGAAGGTTTGAGAATGGTTAATAATAATTTATCTAATGAAATTATTATTAATATGGTTTTAATTTTATATGTACAGTATTTCATTGATTTAAAAAAAAAAAAAAATTAAGTTTGGGACGTTTTGAGTGATGTATAAATCCCTTAAGTGAAAACTAATTAGGATATTTTAGTCTGAAATTCAAAACAAAACATTTTCCATTTTAATTACGCGATATTATCGTGTAAAATATACGATATTTTACCCAATAATATCGTGCGCTCAGAAAGAATTTTTTTTTTCAACTTTAAACTAAAAATCGAATCAGTTTTCGTTGTTTTCGTTGTTTTCTATTTATAAATAATGTGACAATTTTACAGACGAGTTAATTTTGTGTCATTTAATCTTGACGAACATTCGTTGACTACGAATCCACCGACTCAGCAATGAACGTAAATAATGAACTTAAAATGACGAGCAGTGAACGTTCACAAATGTAAACAAAATGTAAATTAAACGCAAATGAATGTAAATGATTGAAACCGCGCTACAATTTAGAGGTTTAATGAGAGTAGCGTGGAAAGTGCCTGAATAATGTGGCACATTGACTATTCTTTCCGTTTTTAATCAGCATGGCACGGATTACAGCACGACTTACGGTGATTCCGCATGGAATGACATCGCGTCTGTAATGTACGCTTTAATATACTATCTATGAGGCGTATAGGAGGACGCCCATTAACTATAATGTAATCCCGACTAGGTTATGGAATGGTTTAATTTTCCCGTAAGAGGAAGGCCTAATTTCCCCATTTCCGGTCATATAAAACAAATGAACGAATGATTGTACTCTCGTTTCTCTTTATTGGAGAACGTTCTTGAAAACAATTAAAATTGTTCTTTCGACCAAGTTCCAACTTGTCGATTCGATCAAACTCAATTTACGAACTGCTTCTATCATTGAAACGACGCTTTGTGCGAATAAAGTACTCAAATCAATCACTGATTTAATCAATTCCTAATTGTTACATTCAAATTAATTTCTGTTAAATTAATTAATTTCAATATTGAAAAACTCTTCGGACATTGGACCAGCTATTTCATTATCTATTATTGTATTATTATTATTATTATTACTATTATTATTACTATTATTATTATTATTACTATTATTATTATTATTATTATTATTATTATTATTACTGCAGATAAAAAAATTACCCGCTAAACCAGCGCCATTGATTTATTGTTAATAATGGATTATGTACCCGTACCTCTCTCTCTCTCTCTCTCTCCTCTCTTTCTGATTCCTTGCCCTATATGCGGTACAACGAAGCCAGAAACGAAAATCCAATCTCGTGTTTATATGAACCGCTTTTCATGTTAAATTTTCGAGTAAAGGAATTTTCTTTCGCGAGGATTTCCTATGCAAGAAGGGCTGCATCTCTACATCCCAATTCTAAGTCTCGTTGCAAGTAGTATCGGGTCCGCGGGTTTTGGGAATGTCGTTATTGTAAAGGTAAAGAGGCTTTAGTCACGGTGCATATACAAATAGTGGGTTTCATAATAAAGAAAAGACGTGTTTTCAAATGCTATACTCGTAAAAATGTATTCCAAAGGATTTTCGCTGATTAACGAACTGGATGGACATTTCTTACGCGTGAATATAGATTAAATACGCAAAAAATAATGATAAACGCGAGCGTAAATTCTATTTAAATCTCACTAAACCCACTGTGAAAACGTATTCTGCGTTTCGAATGTATATTTTAACGTCAATAAATATGTTTTTTCCAAATTCGACTTTCAACTGTCACTTCATTCAATAAAATGAAAATCTTCATCTCAAAATTGAACTTCAACATTCCGTCTTTTCAGTTATATTTTAAATTTCTTATTAATATTGAAATACAATTTATTCGCTTTTTAATTTAATTAAGTGCTCAATTCAAACGGGAAGTATGTTTTTGTGTATTGAATAGTAGATTTTATATTAATGGGGGGGCATCACTAATATATATATATATATATATATTATATATATATTATATATATATATATATATACACGGTGAACCAAAAGTAGGTGGACAGTAGGTTGAATACGGTTTGTGTTATATTATATTATAACTATGGTGTTCATTATAACTATGGTGTTTGTGTTATATTATATTAAATATTATAACTAAATTTATTTAAATTTTATTTTGTATTATAGTATACAAAAAAATTAAATATGTATTCTCAAAATAAACGTTATCATTTACTGTCCACCTACATTTGGTTCACCCTATATATATATATATATATATATTATATATATATATATATATATATATATGTGATGTACCGATTCCAAAATTTAGCCGATGCTGATGCCGATTCTTTGCCTATATTTTAAGAAATCCATTCCCTTCATAAAATTTACAAATCTAATATGAAATTTTCAATTTTCATATTTTTACACTTCAAATTTGTTTAAATGCTTTTCCTTAGCGCACTCCGCAATATATGGTACCAAAATTTGTTACTCATATACCGTAGCTAAAATGATGTTACTTTTATTACTCAGTAAAATGATAAAATAATTTTATTTTACTTTCATAAATTGAATACCAATATTTAAAATAATTGTTTTTCCTTATGTTGAAGGTGTTTTCTTTCTTCAACAACAAAATTTTTCATTAAAATTTCAAGTCCCTGGTGGCCAATTTGAATAAAAAAAAACACATCAAGAAGCTTCATACTAACTGGCAAGTGCTCAAGAAGAATATCAACCGAAAGTCTGCCACGAACCTTGCCAACCAGGCAGCATTTCAAGATGGGTTAGACAACCTCTTCGAAATCGCCCACCAGGATGCCATGCAGCTGATGAAAACTGAAGAGGACAGACAATTCCTGGAAACTCAACGGGAGACAGGACAGAGGGGCATGATGGCTAGAATCGACAGAAAACTCACTCTACAAGAAGAATGTGTTGCAAGAAGGAGAGCGGAAGCTTCAAAGCGGGCTGGCAAAGCGGCTTCATCAAGTGCTGCTGCAACCGACGTCGCTGTTCGTGAGTTGTCTTCGTCGAGCAACTCGTCAGAAGTGGAGGAAGAGCTTGCACCATCAGAAACGCGTGCTCCTAAACGAGCTCGACTTCGTGGAACTCTAAGTGTCGCGACACCTGAAGTGGCAGCTGCACTAGATCGGACTAATGTGATTGACCGACAAGCAGCGCATATATTTTCAGCATTAGCGTCCACCAGCCAATTCGGTCACGAAGTAGAAGACCTGATGATCAGCCGAAGCACTATCCGCAAGGAGCGGATGGAACATCGGAAGAAGTTTGCTCATGAGATGAAGGAAAGCTTCGCCCCAGCAGTTCTTCTGATCTTGCACTGGGACGGCAAAATCATGGAGGATTACTCTGGTCCTGGTCGGGACAAAGTGGACCGTCTCCCGATTCTTGTATTTGGACAAGACGCGGTGAGGTTGTGGGCAGTTCCAAAACTTCAATCGGAAAAGTCGAAGTAATTGGGAGTGCCATCGTGGAGACGATAAATGAGTGGGGACTGAGGGAACGAGTGAAGGGGCTCTGCTTTGACACCACCGCGTCCAACACTGGTTCAAAGGGAGGAGTTTGTGTTCGTTTGGAAACTGAGCTTGGAAGAAATTTATTGAACTTGGCGTGTCGACATCACATCTCGGAGATAAATACTCCTAGAGACGGTCTTCAGCTTTCATGATGTCTCTAGCTCCAAATCTCCAAATATTCAGCTCTTCGGTCAGTTCCGGGACTACTGGCCTTACCTCGACAAGACAGCATACTCCTCGGCAGTGGATGAAGAAGACCTAATCCCTGTGATAAATGGATATAAGACTGAGGTCATTGCATTTGCTGTTGACC
This sequence comes from Bathynomus jamesi, assembly GCA_023014485.1. Taxonomy (NCBI): domain Eukaryota; kingdom Metazoa; phylum Arthropoda; class Malacostraca; order Isopoda; family Cirolanidae; genus Bathynomus; species Bathynomus jamesi. Next base: position 1,148,261 of record JAJOZX010000827.1, on the reverse strand, counting down.
AGCTGTCCAAATTTCAGCCACGGGATGACTACCATGAGCTCCTTGAGCTGACGATTATCTTCCTTGGAGAGGTCCCTCCACGCGGAATCCATTTCCGATATCCAGGAGCAATACATCGAGCTCGTTGGATGGCTCGAGCTATCTACGCCATCAAAATGTAGCTCTTCCGCAAGGAGTTTCCCGTGCAGCAGCAACAGTGATCATCAAGAAGGCCATCGCGCAGTGATATGGTGTGGAGCCACCTCCAGGAAGTAAACCTCTTTGTCACGGCCATCTACGTCAAATACTGGTTTCAGAGTCCGTCTTCAGTAGAAGCTCCGAGAAACGATCTGAATCTCCTCCGTGTATTAGCTATCATAACTATGCTGATAAAGATATATCTAAGACTGTCAGCACAGCATTCAGCTGCCATCTTTGGTATCTATCAGAAACATTGGTAGGCTTCGGTTTCTTCGATGACAGTGTTGCAGCAGAGGAGAAGAGGCAGATGGTAAATGCCCTGAAAAACAAAATCGGGTCTGAGGAGCTCCCTAAACGGATCTCTCCAGTTGGTCAGGCATGTGGGAAAGAATTACACGATTTTGTTACCATGTCAACTCTGAAGTTTTTTGAAATACTTAAACTGCCTCAAGATTTCTTGGAGGATGATCCAACACTTTGGCCAGTCCATGAATCATACAGGAGGAGCCAGGCTACTATCCGGTCAGTGAAAGTGATCAACGACCTTGCAGAACGCGGTGTTTCACTCATCCAGGAGTTCAATGCATCTCTCACGCGCAGCGAAAACCAGAAGCAGTTCCTTCTAAAAGTCGTTGAAGATCACCGGAAGGTCTTCTTGTCACCAACGAAGAAGTCTGCCATCATGCGAACCAAGCAACAATGATTATCTGGCATTTATCTAATAATATATGTCATGTAAATTATCAATGGAGAAATTCCAATGTTTTGTTTTTGTACAATACACAAATTATTTTTTTAATAAAATATTCCCCCAACACGAATGGTTGTGGACCAGTCATTAGCTGGGATGGGGCTAATGACCTGTTGTGTGAAAGGAACACTTATTACAATGCTTTAACAATTTAATTTGTTAAAATGGACAGCATGCATTTCACATAAGAGCTCCATTTTTTTTAAATGTGTCCCAATAGCAATAAAATGGATGGAGGTTTTATCAAGAAAACAAAATAGTTTTGAGCAAGTCCTAAATATATCCTGATCTCAAAACATTTTTTAGTGTATCATTTGTTAAGCTAGTGGCACCAAATGCCGGGTTGGCATAACAGATATTCCGACATTAGATTTATAAAACCACCCTAATATATATATATATATATATATATATATAATATATATTATATGTGTGTGTGTGTGTGTGTGTGTGTGTGTGTTACCAATTTATAGTTACCGGTTTATGCGGTACTGTAGGTACTATAATGAGAATGATGATAATTACGATTAATTGATTGTTAATGGTAAATGCTTAGGCCGAGGTTACCAGATCTTTGCAGATCAAATTATGTTATTAATTAAGTTATTAATTGGGTTGACTGATAGAATGAGTTTTCTTCCTTTATTAAACAAATAAATGATTTATGAATGAGAGAGAAGATGTTGATAGTTTACAGTTGAAATAATGTGTACACTTGAAATAATGCTTTCAGTATAATAATGGCTTGACATTAATAACGCACGAGGTAGTGATTAGTCTTTATATAAAGTTAGGTGAATGACACCAGGCCCAAGTTGGGGCCTGCACAAAAGATGTTTACATGGTGGCAGCTTGGTTGTCACTGAATCTTTGGAGGGAGCGCTCTCGAGACGCGTCCAGAAGTCCTTGTAACGAAGTTGATGTGTGATGTCTTGAAAATATTCCCGCGCTGTGACGTCATTTTAGTCGTGCTTGTGTGACGTTATCTTCGTCGTGTTTGTGTTGATGGAACATTGCTAAGGTATTTGAAAACGTGTCTGCCACTTCAGTAGTCACTCTATATATATATATATATATATATATATATATATATATATATATATATATATATATATATATAATGTAACATCTTATAAACATCGTATCGGATTTATTCTAAGAAAAACAACTTTAATGCTCCATAACACTTATAATGGGAATTAGAAGCTATTATTTTCTTTAGATAAGTTGTCTTCCGAACTAAAAAGAATTCAGGTTTTCTTTTCAATACAGTATGTATATATAATATATATATATATATATATATATATATAAAACGCTTCGGTGGTGGAGTTGTTAACTGGTTCGCATCGTTGACTTCGAAGCCACCGGCCTCAGATTCCCACAAAAAAATCGGTTGATAGGTAAATGGGTACCCTGGGTAGTTTAGTGGTTAATATATTGGACTGCTGATCGGGAGGTCGTGAGATCGAGTCCGGGTGAGGACTTTGTAATTCCTGACTATCCGTGGTGGGTCGGAGTTCGGATGCCATGTTAAGCTGTAGGTCTAAGGTGGGGCAACAAGCTTGACTTTTGTTAGAATGAGCAAGATTATATTATATATATTATATATATTATATATGCTCCTGCAGGAGCACTGGCTACCTAAGCAAGAGCTAAAATTCGTCTCTACCATCCATGATGACTTTATGTACCATGCGTCATCAGCAGTAGACTTGTCAGATGAATTAATGTACGGTAGGCCTTTTGGTGGTGTTGCTTTCTTAATAAGAAAAAATTTGTCAAAACATATAAAAATTTTAACAAGCGATAATGTAAGGTTGTTAGGCATTGAATTACAAGTGAACAATGATTGCATATTAATTGTAAACTGCTATTTACCATACAACAACAGCAGTAATCTAGATGAATACATTGATTTGATGTACAAAATTAAGTCATTATCAGATAACCCCAAATATTCTCACTGCATAATAATGGGGGACTTTAACGCACATGTGAACTCGGAATTCTTTGTAGAATTGAGTAACATGTGCGAGTCGGCCAATTTAAGTATAAGTGATATAGATGTATTAGGGGTAGCCAGTGTTAATTTTACATACATTAGTGATATGAGTGGTACCACCAGGTGGATTGATCATTGTCTCACTAGTAATAATCTAAAGGATCGAATTGTTAGAGTTCATATTCTGCATGATTTCCTTCTTTCTGATCATAGACCATTAGAAATATTAATTAACATTACCAATTTATGCGCAACACGACTTAAGAAGAACTCAATAGGTAAGAATAATCGCGTCGACTGGTCCAATGTTAATATGCAGCAGAGAATAGAATACAAAGACAGAACAGGTCACCTCTTTAATAATTTAGAAATTTTGCACCTTGCCTGTAATAATCCTTGCTCAAATGATTCTCACTGTAAACTCATAGATAGGTATTATAGTAAGATAATATCCCTGTTAAGAGAAGCAGGAAGCCCCCTGATTAAATCTTACAACTATCATACTAAGATTATTCCTGGATGGAATGATTTTATTGCCCCCCTGAAGAGGGAATCGAAAGACGCCTATGATTTGTAGTGCATTCATGGTAGACCCAGATTAGGACCAGTATACAAGAATATGTTTAGAAGTCGGGGTCAGTATAAGGCGGCCATAAGGCGATGTAAACAGGAACAAGAGTCTATTCGAGCATCAAAAGCCTGTGAAGCTCGCATAAATAACGATAATAACAAATTTTGGAAATTTGTTAAGAATCAAACGGGTGTCAAAAATGTCCTCCCTCCGACAATCGATGGGGTGTCGGGGGAGAATGAAATTGCAAAGCTGTGGAAAAACCACTATTCTAACATTCTTAACAGTGTGAGTAGGGATAATCTTAAGATAGATTGCAGCGAAACGATTGTGGGAGGGACAAGGGAAAATACTTGATATAATTTTCTGAAGTAAAGAGGTTAATTAAAGAGTTAAAGGCTGGTTCTGCGTCAGGGGTAGATGACTTATCGAATAAGCACTTAAAATATGCAAATGACGTAGTATGTCTGCATATATCATTGCTCCTATCAGCCATGCTTGCTCATAGCTATATCCAAAGCTGGGCACAAACCGTTAATCCGTTAATCGTTAATTAACGAAGTTAACTTTTTCGTTAACGATTTAACTTTTAAGTTAACTTTGAAAATCATTATCGGACTAATTAACTTCCGTTACATTTAACTTCCGTTAACTCAAGTCCGTTAACCCAAAAAATTCATAAATAAACGTTTAAAAGTTTCTATTATTTTCAGTGCTGAGCAGGTGCGCAATTAATCCGCCACTGTTAATAGTGATGAACGAATTTCCATTTCCGCAGTGCAAAATCAGGCGATATATTTGTTTCCGTCGCCACAATTTGTGTCTTACCAAATATGGTAGTTATTTATGGCATTGGTTTGAGCAAAACATGGTCGACTGTAAAATCAGGCGGAAAGATTTGCCATTTGAGTTGAATGTTTCAACTTCTTTCAAGAAATATCACGAGCATTTTAAGGCACTTTCAATAATATATATGTAACAATTACAACAAATAACTACATTCGTTTCATTTGCAGTCTGTCTCTTGCGCAACATGTTTGTGCTAGTGAATATTTAAAAATAATCGTTGTCAAGTAAGTCATGTATATTTATAATATGTCTGTGAGTACCTTATTAGTAGTCTCCTTGATACATTTCAAGAACCATAAAACTGATCAGGTAAGATTTCAATTCTCATGTCACTTTGATGACATAAATTAAGTCAATTGATGTCTTACAATGGGAGCGTTTTCACCTTAACCCTTTATGTCCTGGCGGTACTTCTAGGTACCACATCTTTAAAATCTCCATAATTATTTTTCTACCCGGTTGATCCTGCCGGTACTTTCAAGTCCCAATGTGAATTAGTTTCTTTATGAGATAATAGATGGCGTTGAGAAGTAAATGTGAGCGTGTGGCGCCAGAGGCTGTTTACTCTTTAGTATCTCTGCCATCCCCTCCAGTGCTGCAGTGGAGCGTTTGTTCTCTATGGGCAAGGACATCCTGAGGGCCAAGAGATCATCCCTGTCTGATGAAAACTTTGATATGCTAATTTTCATGAAGGGCAACATGCATCTCATGGACAAAATGGAGAACGAGAAGAAGAGGGAAAATTAAATTATATGTATATTGTGTTTTTCATTTTTTTTATAATAAAAGTTAACGTTAACGGTTTATCGGTAACTTCCGTTACATGTTTAACGAATTAACGGATTAACGGTTAACGAAGTTAACTTTTTGGTTAACGGATTAGCGGTTAACGAAGTTAACTTTTTGGTTAACGGTGCCCACCACTGGCTATATCCCTGCAGAGTTAATGAGGGTATATATTTTGCCCCTGGTCAAAAATAAGTACGGAGACATTCTGTCCAGCAATAATTACAGGCCTATTGCTGTCGCTTCCTGCTTCTCGAAACTACTAGAAAAACTCTTGTTACTCCGATTAAATGATTTCCTATGGACATCTAATCAGTTTGGCTTTAAAAGGTCCCACTCAACTGACCTGTGTATCTATGTACTTAAAGAAACAATATCTACTGTAAATACATTGACATTAATTCAACTATTTGTAGCTGTTTCCTAGATATAAGTAAAGCATATGATAGGGTGAACCACAATATTTTATTTGCAAAACTAGAAGACAGGAAAGTTCCCATGTACATATTAAATTTATTGAAATTTTGGTATTCCCACCACTCTTTCACTGTTAGGTGGGGCAAAGTACTATCCGAGTGTTTTGGCTCCTCTTGCGGGGTGAGACAAGGCTCCTTGCTCTCCCCTATGCTGTTTAATGTGTATATTGACGGATTAATTGCTTCACTTAATGATGCAACAGTGGGATGTTGTATAGCTAACACAAGGATAAATAACTTGGTTTATGCCGAAGATATGGTGTTAATAAGTCCCTCTGTTAAAGGTCTGGATCGGCTACTAAAGGTCTGCGAAGTGTATTCGCAGAAACATGATATTCTTTTTAAATTTACAGAAACTAAGGTTATGCAATTTCATCCTAAAACTATAATCAGCCAGCTGATATACGGTTTAAAATGAATGGTAAAGTAATTGAGGAAGTAGAAGAGTTTAAATATTTGGGTCAAACTACTGTATTACCAGCTCCTTGAGTGATGGCTCGGATATAAGAAAACAATCTCGAAGCCTGTGTGCTAAAGCGAATATGACCATAAGGACCTTTCGATTCTGTACGAGTGAAGCTAAAGACTCTCTCTTTCGTACTTTCTGCAGTAATATATACGGACAGCAACTGTGGGTGAATTATAAAAAAGGTTCTGGCAGAACCCTAAATTTGCCGTACAACGGATCTTTTAGACTCTTACATAAATTACCTCCGAGATGCTCAGCTTCGCAAATGTTTGCTACCCGCAATGTCCCGCGCTTCCCGGAGGTAACAAGAAGTGCTCAACACAGTCTAATGCAAAGAATTAAAAAATCAACCAACCCGATCATCCAAGCTATCCATGAGCCCTGCCATTTATCCTCTAAGCTATGGACTTCTTGGTACGAAAACGTCTGTCTGTAGCTCCACTTAACTTGGACATTACAGTATTATTTCTAATCAGTTGTATATATTTCTATCCTTAGTATATGAACTGTCATTGTATTAATAATATTTGTCATATGGACTATAGTCTGCCAATAACCCTTTTTCATTTTTTTTCATTTTCATTTTCATTTTTCATATATATATATATATATATATATATATATATATATATATATGTGTGTGTGTGTGTGTGTGTGTGTGTGTTGTTTTGAAATTAAATTTTAATAAAAATAATGTGATAAAAATTTTGAACGAAATCGTGCGATAAATTCGTAGCTTTGATGAAAATGCGAAAGTGAACACTTGATTCTGAACGAAAATAATAATAAAAAAAAATCTCAAACTTTGTTTAAAATTGTCTCCTTCGATTAACACTATTTAATGGAACATCTCTCATTAGACGGCGATCGGTATTTGGAAGATTTGCACTGAAGTTTCCCAACGATTTTCTGGCGTTTCTTCACCACTCAAAGGATGAAAGGTCGGACGCCTTAATTGTGGTCGATTCATTCCAAAGCAGCAAAACAATCCACGCCTAAATCGAAGACTAAAGGAATACGAAAACAAAGACTAAAGCAACCTTTTCCTGCTGCGACCTTTGAATGCCAATTGAAACACGATCTTTCAAAAAGCCCTTCTGACGAGACCTGATCAATGGGTTTGTGTTTTTCTCGATGACCTTTGATGGAAGACTTTTTCCCTCCTTCCTCCAACCCACCACGGTTTTGCGCGCGTTGCCAGACCTTTTATAATCACACTTTCAAACGGGGCCTTTCAACAGTGTTTCGCCTCATTTTGGTTGTCAATATAAACTGCATGATATATATATATATATATATATATATATATATAGAGAGAGAGAGAGAAGAGAGAGAGAGAGAGAAGCTTGACGTTCCTGAAATGAAGAATCATCGTACGGAACATTTGAAAGGTTGAAAGGTATATTATAGTCAGTGTGTGAAACCAGTCATTTCACGTAATGCCTAAAAATTTCAGGCACTTCGCGTAAGACCTGTGACCCTTAAACAGAGATAATACGCATTACTAATCTGACCTAACCTAACCTAACCACTCTAACTTAACCTAACCTAGCCTTCACAAAGTCGTTAATCATTTAATTGAATTGCACATGCCTGAATTTTTTAGGCATTACGTGAAATTACTGGTTTCACACACATCGACTGTAACATATATATATATATATATATATAGCGTGCACCCAAAAATGTCCCTATTTTTATTTGTTTTTTTATAATGGATATATATTTTTTAATGGGGTTTTGTTCTTCAGAAAGGTAACAGATCGGGGGTTTTATTCCGCATATACTAGTACACCCACTTATATGTATATACTTATACACTTCTAATGGCTGAACCCTCAAACACTGAAGCCGGGTTTGCAGCTGGAACAGGAAATCAAGATCGTTGTGTTTTCATGTGACAAATTCTGTGACGCGGTGCAGAAGTAGTTTTGCAGACAATGGGTTGAGTGATTTTATTAATTAACTACCAGATGCCTTTATGGAAGGAGACTCTCCTTCCAAACAATAAAACAACACCATCTTTCCAGGAAGCCCACTCAAATTGTTGTTCTGGTGAGTGTTAATTTTTGAGTGCATGTTAATTTAATTTAATTAATACCTACAGTACTCTATTCATTATAATTTAATTCTTTATTTTCAGAAAATAACACATAATAATGGTACTAGACGTTTGTTTGTATAAATGAAACGTCTACTCGATATCTTATAATGAACTTAGCTTTCTGAAATGAATAATAGCTATTGTGAAATGTTTATTGGATGTTTCAATTCTTTGCTGCGTCTAGACGCATGCGCATTGGGGTTAAAAATATTTTGAAATTGTGACGCAGTTTATTTAGTGTTTGTATTTATGAGCTATCTCGAAAGGAGAAAACAAATAATTATTATATTTGTGCATTTATTCATTTATTCCATATAAACTAAGATCTTCCAAATGTCTTTCGTGCCTTTATTAATTTTATTTATTCTACTAGGCCTTAAGAATCAGTCTGTAACCCTGAACTAGTGAATGAAATTTTCCATTACTGGGCAACACGTCAGTTTTTCTCCATGTAAAATTGTGTATAATTCATAGCGTGTGAAACTTGAAGTTTGCAACCTGGTCTCAAAGAGTGCTTGGATTACGAGTGGGCCATAGTGGAAGAGAGCTGATCGTAAGGCAATAGTTATGCATCCTGAGAAGTCAGTCAGTAATAGTTAGTGCAGGTATATATATATATATATATATATATATATATGTATATATGTGTATATGTATATATATAACCCTTGTCGCCCATTGGAACTGGCTTAAAAAATGCTCTGCCCTGAACCCTGCACCTAGCCTTAGAATTAGGCCTCTTGATTTATGGTAGGCCAACCCTAGGTTCAATCTCTAAGTTAAACAGCTTATACTTGAGAAAAGACACGGATAAATTAGAAAAAGTTCGGGCTAGCTAATGCAACCAAAATAAATCCAGAAGTGAGAAGTAAAATATCTGAGGAAAAAATAGCTAAAATTGATATGTATTCATTTGAAAAGCGTCCACTTATAAGAAAACTAATTCGATTACTTAAAAGTGATAAGTAACTTTGATAGTGTAAACTACAAGAAGTGATTTGATAGGGATACAGAGTCAATTACAAGAGGAAATGGATATAAATTGAAAGTCAAAAGTTATTAAGAGCAATGCTGGGAAGCAATTCTTTTCATATAAATTTATACTTAAACTCAAAATCTTTAAACTTTCATGCATTTAAACATTTCATTGTTAGAAAAATAATCAAACATCTCATTGACCATTTCACTTTAGTCTTTTCAATTTTTTTCAAATCTGGGAGAATTTAGACATTTCAATTGACTTACTGAAATGTCTAATAAATTGTTTAACTAATGTGAAATGTCTAATGCATTAGCCATGTCAAAATTTACTAAATTGGGACAATGAAACGCGGAACGAAGCATCTACTTCTATTTGGAGTGTGAATATGGTTCATTCGACGTCAATTCAACGTTTGTCAACAAAGTAGGTATTTCACAAACATCTGTTTATAACTTCATCGTATACTTTGTACCGAATTAAACCTTTTTCCCTATAAAATTCATTCACAAGTTTCACTGACTAATGTTCAAAAACAAAAACGAATGGAATTCGCAACATGAATGTTAGCAAAGCTAGAAGATCCCGAGTTTTTGAAACACATCCACTTCACTAACGGGTGTTATATACATCTGTCAAGGGAGATTAATGAGCAAAACTTTCGTTGATGGAGAAGTAATGCTGGCGCTCCCCACGTAGTGTTGCTGAACGCAACATTTGGGTTGCTGTTTAGTGGTATGGTGTAGTTGGTGCCTACTTCTTTAAGAATAAAATTGGAAAAGCGGTAACGATAACAAAAATTCATATCGTCAGATTCTAAAAAATTTCTACTTACCACTAATTAGTTTGTCCGTAAAAGAAATAACTGCATTACCCCAGATTCACAGTGGTTTCAGCAGGATGGAGCATCTCCACACACTGCTTGTGAAACAACTTTTTAAGAAAACATTTTTTCAGGCTACTAATCTCCCTTCATGAGCCAGGGGAATGGCCCCATACGCACCTGACCTCGCATCTCCTGACTTTTTTTTGTAGGGTTACGTAAAAGACAGGATCTATTCTTCCAAACCCAAGACACTCGAAGACCTAAAAACCAAAGTCTATGAGGTAATCAACAATATTCCAGCTAAGTTATTTCCAAAAATTATGTCAAACATTTGTGTACGGTTGAATATTGGGTTAAAAAAAATAACGATTACATTATATTGTTTAATTAAAGTTAATAAACTCCTTTGTTTTACGTACCTATTGCATTTGTCATTGGGTCCATCTATATCCCTTTTTTTTTTTAGCTTAGAAGATTTAATTAGAAATAGGGACCTATTAAGGGAACACCTGGTGTATATATACAGTATATCATCCCCTACAGTTAATTTTAATATCATCTACTACAACGTAAATAAGGCGTAAGAAAAGAGTAAATATGGCGTAAAATTATAGAACCAATTTTGTTTTATTAATTTGTGTTGAGAATTTTAAAATCGTCGATCCGTGAATATTTTTGTGCAGGTGAATGAACAAAACAGATTTTACTCTATTTACATGCCTCTCATAATTATGCAACCCAGGAAAGCACTTCACTTCTTATATA